>JAQPZY010001088.1:1200000-1215000 GCA_029931535.1 Margaritifera margaritifera
ACACAAAGTTTGTAACAATAATCTTGTTGTTTGGTACTATTTTGAATTATTGCATAACTCGTACATGCGCTTCGACACCAGTGGCGGATTTCCCATTAGGCAGACAAGGCAACTGCCTAGGGAGACAAAATTCAGGGGGCGGCAGATTTTAAAGTATGAAAATCTGGCTTTGTTAAAAACTTTTTTATTTATTTTGTAAGAAAATAAGCTTTAGTTAAATTTTGACATTATTTAAAGGCGTAGAGGTCTTTAAAGGCTCAGGATTTAAGGCTTTGTTTTTTTATTAGAGTGTGTGTGTGTGTGGGGGGGGGGGGGGCAACTCTGACAATGCCTAGGGATGGCATAATCATAAATCCGTCACTGGTCGACACACGTCTTCAAATATCAACTTGAGAGAATATGAAACGAAGCCAAACGCAAAAGGTTAAACTGGGATTTATTTTATTATCATGTTTTCTTTCGTATAACGCATGCCCAGCTGCGAACGGTGTAGAATCCTATTTTCAGTAGCATAATACGCCGGCAAATCAGTGTATATGATATTCTTACTATGATTTTTAAAGCAAATGCCTTAGGCCTAGACCCTGATGATGTATTTTTCAAAAGTCAGATCTGGATCGGTGCTGTTTGCAGCCAGCTGCTCCTTATAAACGAATACATTGGGCCATTGCTACAAGGGAAGGATTACTGCGTTAGGACATTGCTACAAAAGAACGAGTAATACGTCAGGTCATTGCTACTAGGACACGAGTACTACGCTAGGCCATGGCTACAAGAGAAGGAGTAATACGTCAGGTCATTTCTACAAGGACACGATTAGGCCTAATACGTTAGGCCATGGATACAAGGGCAGGAGTAATACGTTAGGTCATTGCTACAAAGGAACGAGTAATATGTCAGGTCATTGCTGCAAGGACACGAGTAATAAGTTAGGCCATTTCTACAAGTCTATAAAGGCAGAGCAATACGTTAGGTCATTGCTACAAAGGCACGAGTAATACGTTATGTCATCGCTACAAGAACACGAATAATAAGTTAGGCCATGGATACAAAGGCACGAGTTATAAGTTAGTCCATTTCTACAAGGGCATGAGCAATACGTTAGGTCATTGCTACAAAGGCATGAGCAATATGTTATGTCATTGCTACAAGAACACGAGTAATAAGTTAGGTCATTGCTACAAGGACACGAGTAATAACTTATGCCATGGCTGCAAGAGCAGGAGTAATATGTTAGGCCATTGCAACACGGGCAGGCAGGAGTAACACCTTAGGACATTGCTACAGGGCACTAGTAATACGTTCGGCCATTGCTGCAAGGGTAACAGCATTTAAAAGATGAGTGTTTTGATAAAGCTTTACCCCCACCCACTCCCCCCCCCCCAAAAAAAAAAAAAAACAAAACAAAAAAACAAAAGATTTAGAAAAATCCAGGATCAAGTTTCGAGGCAAAACTTGTAGAACATCTAATTTTAAGTTCCGACGTCTGGCTTTAAGATGTTTTATTTTCAGATAAAGCTAAGTCTATTCCAGAATATACGTGTAATTAAAGTAATTATCGTGCTTAAGTTGTGTTTTTGGAGCTTAGAATTGTTTAATCCCGTCTCTTGCAACAATTGCTGATGTGCATAAAGAGGAATTTATTTTTCTATTGTGGAAATTTTCCAAACTAGTGATAAATGTGTGCATGTTCAAAAAAAAAAAAAAACGTCTTTGCAGTCTATGCTGTGAGTGTAAGGGAATAGTTTTTTATTATTTGATGCATAACTGCGCAATTGATTATTAATATAATGCAGTGGCGTAGCAACCGCCGACGCAGCTCCTGCAACTGCGGGGGGTGGGGGGTGGGGAGGGGGGCTCAGGTCCAGTTGTAGCCCAAAATTCCAATCAAGCAACGTTTTTATTGGTAGGGGGACCTTCAATTAAGTTTGCGGGGGAGGGGGGCAGAATTTCTTCTTATGCTACTGATGTAATAATACTAAACGGTTTGCTTGCGAAAGAAGATCATTTCCTACATGAATGATGTCCATTGTGCTTCATTACGTAGAGACTTGTATATTACTCTACATGAATTTTGTCCATTGTGCTTCATTAAGTCGAGACTTGTATATTACTCTACATGAATTTTGTCCATTGTGCTTCATTACGTAGAGACTTGTATATTACTCTACATGAATTTTGTCCATTGTGCTTCATTAAGTCGAGACTTGTATATTACTCTACATGATTGATGTCCATTGTGCTTCATTACGTAGAGACTTGTATATTACTCTACATGAATTTTGTCCATTGTGCTTCATTACGTAGAGACTTGTATATTACCCTACATGAATTTTGTCCATTGTGCTTCATTACGTAGAGACTTGTATACTACGCTACATGAATGATGTCCATTGTGCTTCATTACGTAGAGACTTGGATATTACTCTACATGAATGATGTCCATTGTGCTTCATTACGTAGAGACTTGTATATTACTCTACATGAATTTTGTCCATTGTGCTTCATTACGTAGAGACTTGTATATTACTCTACATGAATGATGTCCATTGTGCTTCATTACGTAGAGACTTGTATATTACTCTACATGAATGATGTCCATTGTGCTTCATTACGTAGAGACTTGTATATTACTCTACATGAATGATGTCCATTGTGCTTCATTACGTAGAGACTTGTATATTACTCTACATGAATTTTGTCCATTGTGCTTCATTACGTAGAGACTTGTATATTACTCTACATGAATGATGTCCATTGTGCTTCATTACGTAGAGACTTGTATATTACTCTACATGAATGATGTCCATTGTGCTTCATTACGTAGAGACTTGTATATTACTCTACATGAATTTTGTCCATTGTGCTTCATTACGTAGAGACTTGTATATTACTCTACATGAATGATGTCCATTGTGCTTCATTACGTAGAGACTTGTATATTACTCTACATGAATGATGTCCATTGTACTTCATTACGTAGAGACTTGTATATTACTCTACATGAATTTTGTCCATTGTGCTTCATTACGTAGAGACTTGTATATTACTCTACATGAATTTTGTCCATTGTGCTTCATTACGTAGAGACTTGTATATTACTCTACATGAATTTTGTCCATTGTGCTTCATTACGTAGAGACTTGTATATTACTCTACATGAATGATGTCCATTGTGCTTCATTACGTAGAGACTTGTATATTACTCTACATGAATTTTGTCCATTGTGCTTCATTACGTAGAGACTTGTATATTACTCTACATGAATTTTGTCCATTGTGCTTCATTACGTAGAGACTTGTATATTACTCTACATGAATTTTGTCCATTGTGCTTCATTACGTAGAGACTTGTATATTACTCTACATGAATGATGTCCATTGTGCTTCATTACGTAGAGACTTGTATATTACTCTACATGAATGATGTCCATTGTGCTTCATTACGTAGAGACTTGTATATTACTCTACATGAATGATGTCCATTGTGCTTCATTACGTAGAGACTTGTATATTACTCTACATGAATTTTCTCCATTGTGCTTCATTACGTAGAGACTTGTATATTACTCTACATGAATTTTGTCCATTGTGCTTCATTACGTAGAGACTTGTATATTACTCTACATGAATGATGTCCATTGTACTTCATTAAGTCGAGACTTGCATATTATGGCAAAAGTTACATGTAGCAGGTGAATAACACTTGAAAAAAATGTGTAAGTTTTAAATTGTAACACTAGAAGAAATTTTAAGTTTTAAATTGTAAAAGTAGAAGAAATTTTAAATTTTAAATTGTAACACTAGAAGAAATTTTAAGTTTTAAATTGTAACACTAGAAGAAATTTTAAGTTTTAAATTGTACCACGAGAAGAAATTTTAAGTTTTAAATTGTAACACTAGAAGAAATTTTAAGTTTCTTTACACAAGCAATGGATCAGTACAAGAGAAAATGTGTTCAAGGACCACTTAGTTTCTTGTAGGCGATGTAAAACAACAATAATAACAACAGCAAATTAAAATGTACTAACGATATTCACTTAATACTTATTTCTAGTAATTGAAACCATTGAAAACATACAATAATTTGACATTTTAAATACAAGTGAAAAAGTTATCTCGGATTGGCTACCATTAAAACATTCACATATTTGTAGCATAAGTTACATTTGAAATACGAGGATTGGCAATAATAATAAATCATAAAGGAGCAATGTACCTTTTATGTTTTTTACAAAAAATATGTGCTTGCATTCTGAGGACAAATAGTTTGGCGTTGAAGAATATTTAGAAGCTATAGATGCATTTTTTCAACAAATGTACAGAGTTGCAAAGATTTAAAATGGAAGTGACATCATAACTCTTGGAAATTTGCAGCTAATTCTCTTTAGACAAAATCGAAAGGAAGGCATGGGATATGCCACTGTTTTTCGATTCAATGGTCATTGCATATTACTTTGTTCTTGGACAAGGGTTTTATTTACATCGCAGAGTATTCAATAAAAACAACACTTAGCCGGTACATTTTAGTAAAAAACTATCAACAGTATTGGTAGAAGTATATATCAATATATCTATCTATACTGCAGCACCCACTCTCAAGGAATATGTGTTGTTGCGCGTCTGTGTATATTAGTAAGAAAAGAAATAATACGGGCAAAATGATGCAAACAAAAGTATGATAGTATTAAATGTTAAAATTAGTGAAGAAATAAGAGACTAGGACAAAAACAACTTAAATAATGGTTTTTAAGGTATAAAATGAGAGACTGCATGAACTGCTTATGTGAAGGAAGATAGGTCAGGCAAGACAGAAATATTTTGTGGGAGTTTGTTCCACTGTACAATATCCAGAGAAAATAAACGAGTACTTATAATAACTGGCCGTTGCCTGAATCTGGACAAATGAAAGAAGATGCATGTGCCTGGTTGGTTGTTTTATATAAGCTGATATGGGAATATCCGTAAGTTTATGTACGATTTTGTAGAATATGATAACTCGAGCATCTGAGCGTCTGTCTTTAATGCATCGCCAACCTAATTTGTTTTGCATCCGAGTGACACAAGCAGTTAGGAGTAGTTACTTTTGACCCATCGAGCTGCTCTACTTGGAGGGTTTTTTTGGTGGTGGTGGTGGTGGGGGTTTGGTAAGTTTTGATGTTCAAATTTGTGTTTGGGTTCCAGACCGAGGAGGCATACTGAAGTTGCGGTCGAACCAAGACTTGATTAGCAATTTCGCATATTCCATCATGTTTCTTCAGAGAAAGTCGAGAGTTGTATTGGTAATGGTTGCTGTTCTTGAGATAAGGCGGTTTTTGTGACTGATATCTACACGACGATATTTAGTATGATCTACCGTTGCTAATTCAAATTCAAAATCATGTAAAGTATATATATATATATATATATATATATATATATATATATATATATATATATATATATATATATATATATATATATATATATATATATATACTTTATAAACAGACCGGAGTTAAGTAAAAAATATTCACCGCTTCCTTATATGGTAAACACGTGCCCGCATTCGATGAACTACATCTAGCTACGGCTAAATAAAAATGGCTACGGAAACGTCGAACGCTGACAACGTCATAAATCTGATGGCCACCAGAAGCTGACAATGACTGTAACCTTTCCTACCTGACATCAGTGCTGGAGAATCAGTAGATCTAGTTCTCAGCAAAAGAAAAAAAAATCTATCGTCCAAATCAAACAAAGAAAACGCGAATACATCCAAAGACTTAAAGTGAAAGGAGAACAAAATAGATTAATAAATATGATTTTAAAAATACTGAAAACGGACGGCTAGAGACCACTAGTTGCTTCTGTTAGTAAGAGAGAGAGAGAGAGAGAGAGAGAGAGAGAGAGAGAGAGAGTCAAAATGATCTTTTAATCAATGTATCAGTCAACAACTTCTCTTTCACGTAAATAATGCACCTTTCTCCATCCTGAATAGCATTGCTTTCATCTACGAGGAATTTAATGAAACACAAGCAACTCCAAATGAATCTATATCCTTTTTTGAGGAATTATCCAAGACCGGACCACAATACCCTGGTAACAATCATGACGCACTACAATTTCAAATTTACCCGCCACCACAACAGCATCATTGAGAGTAACAAAACGATAACCTTACACGGCATTTTTCTGGCTAATCTTTCCATAATGGTATCTTCAATTTTCATTGATGTATTGCGTCATTTTTTTCCCCTAATATCAATATTTCGTTGTGTTTCTTTGGATACATGACATTCCATCCTCTTTAACAACCTTAGTTTCGTCGACTGCAGAATCACCCCATTTACGCGCCTCGCAAGCTCAGACATCCTTCGCCACATGTCCTCGGGTCCAATATGTTTCAATACTCAGTCAATAACCTCTCTGTCTGTCTGTCTGTCTGTGTGTGTGTGTGTCGAATTGAGTGTCTGGTTTTTGAGATATGTATGACTTGGCACCTCCTAGGGTTGAAATCAATTTTCCAGAATTTATTCCATTTTTGAAGAATATCAAGGTCTTCTTGAAGTGTCTTACAGTCTGAGCTATTACAAACAGTGAGATATATGGCTGTGTCATCTGCAAATGGTCTTACTGTTGAATTAATGTTTTCAGATAGGTCATTGATGTATAGCAGAAACAGGATGGGACCAAGAACAGAACCTTGCAGTACTCTTGATATAACTGGTTTTTCATTAGAGGATTCGCCTTTAAGTATTACTGGCTGACTATGTCCTATCAGGAAAGCTTTAATCCGGTTTTTTTCTTCTCAATTCTCATGCCACGAGGGTGTAATTTCTAAAGTAATTTTAGGTGACATGCTTTATAAAAAAAGCTTTTTTTGAGAAGTCTATCAATATACTATCAGATTGTAAAAGGTTTGTAGCTAATTTTTAACAAGTTGATTCAACTGTGTTTCACGTGACCAATTTTCACCGAATCCATGTTGTAAGTCATGCAGTATATTATCTTTGTTGGAGTGCTTCATTATGTTAGGTGAAATTATATATTTCAGAACTCTGCATAAGATGTTTGTAAGTGAAATAGCAGCA
Organism: Margaritifera margaritifera; assembly: GCA_029931535.1. Lineage (NCBI taxonomy): Eukaryota > Metazoa > Mollusca > Bivalvia > Unionida > Margaritiferidae > Margaritifera > Margaritifera margaritifera. The sequence continues at coordinate 1,207,074 of JAQPZY010001088.1, forward strand.
TCACCTTTATTACGTTTTTTCTTTTAAGACAAGGCAAATATTTGCTTTGAACCAATAAGTAGAAATTTGATCCAAAGTTAAAGATTTTTGGAAGATAATCTGGAGAAAAGGTGATATTTCATTTCTGAGTTGCTAAAGTGCTGTTGGAGTCACGAGCAGATACTTGGGGGGTGGGGGTGCATTTCTGTATTCTTACATTTTATATCTTTCAGGTATGTGAGTCTCCTTGAGAAATTATCATGAAGCTACTATTGACAGATCTGGTTCGACATCATGAAGCGACGTTTGACAGATCTGGTTCGACATCATGAAGCGACGTTTGACAGATCTGGTTCGACATCATGAAGCGACTATTGACAGATCTGGTTCGACATCATGAAGCGACTATTGACAGATCTGGTTCGACATCATGAAGCGACTATTGACAGATCTGGTTCGACATCATGAAGCGACTATTAACAGATCTGGTTCGACATCATGAAGCGACTATTGACAGATCTGGTTCGACATCATGAAGCGACTATTGACAGATCTGGTTCGACATCATGAAGCGACTATTGACAGATCTGGTTCGACATCATGAAGCGACGTTTGACAGATCTAATTCGACATCATGAAGCGACTATTGACAGATCTGGTTCGACATCATGAAGCTACGTTTGACAGATCTGGTTCAACATCATGAAGCGACTATTGACAGATCTGGTTCAACATCAAGGATGTAGTTTGTGTGAGGACTGACTGCAACTGTTCAAAATTCGGGGTGGGGGGGTGTCTGAGTTTTGCGTTTTAGTCGAGCAACACAATGGCGAGCATATTTTATGAGAGAAAAAGGTTGGAAAACACTTGTAAATATACTGCTGAATTTTCTAAGTGCACGCCTCTTGGAGAAAGAAAGAATTTTAAAAAAAAATGTTGGAAAATATAAGTGCTTTTAATCGAGATTTCCTTATGACCTTACTCTATTGTGTCTCTGGATATTATGTATTATTATTTTGTACTCTTTATGCCATTTCAATAAAGGAATGATCAAAGTTCAACTCTTTCCTGTTCCCAATTAATTTAATATCAAATATCATCACTCAGGAAGAATAACTTAGAAATTGGCATCATCCTAGCTAATGTCATCTATAATGGAACTCACACATTAATCTTGTCTGTTGATTGAGTGCGTTAGTGTACAGTTAGATTTCTAGACTGGTACTCAGTGTCTGAAGGCTTTACTCATGAGCAGAAATAATCATGAAGCGACTATTGACAGATCTGGTTCAACATCAAATGTGTAATTTGTGTGAAGACTGACTGCAACTGTTCAAAATTTCTGGGGGTTTTTCTGAGTGTGGCGTTTTAGTCGAGCAACACCATGGCGAGCATATTTTATGAGAGAGAAAAGTTTCTTCACTGAAAATTTTTATTTGTTTTACTCCTTAACGAAAGTGTTTTGTTATTTATATAAAAAATATCTTCAAGATCAGTGATGTATGCTTCTTTAGTTTCTGATTTGACCATATGTCTCATTTGAACCATATGTCTCATTTGACCCTATGTCTCATTTGAATGTGATGACTTACGTCAGATACCTTATTAGATTTCTAGTATTTCTGGTACATATGGTCTCTTTTTCTGATAAACCTTTTGATTTATTGTGTGATACATGGTAGACATTTTGGTGCCTACCTTTTTAGTAGGTAAATTTTTTTAAATACGTCTGTGAATGTCACTTTTAAGGGAGTTCCATAATCCTACAACTGATTTCTTTTAATGATTTGCACAATGTTATTTCCAGCTTTTAACATATACTATTTGAAATGATACCAGTCTGATTTCCCTGTAGTTCTTGGTGCCTGCTTATTTGTGACTGGTTTGCTATCTATTTCACAAAAGACAATATTATGATTAGGCATGCCTGGGTAGACTGCCACCTTCTTAACAAAGGTGTGATTGGTTGTTAGAAAGAAAGAGGCCAAGAGTATTGTAGCTTCTTGTGGGTTCATAAACCCTTTGAACCAGATCGAAATCATCTTGGAGACTGATAAAATCTTCACATATTTGAAGTAGTGGTGTTGGTGGCAGTTTCATCAGTTGTGTTTAAGGTAGTAGTGGCAGTAGTAGTGTTGGTGGCAGCTGTCGTAGTAGTGAGGTTGGTGTTAGTGGTCGTGGCAATACCATCATTTTTATCATTGGTAAAACTGTCCGTCTTTTTTTGAGAAAGATTCTACCAAAATGTACTTCGGAAGACTAATGCTTTTTCAATGCTGGCTTGTGTTTGATATTACGTTACCTGCACTCTAGAAATGCTGTTTGGAAGGAATCAACCCAACTTGCTCTCGTGCTAAGCAAAGGAATATACACAAAATGGTGATGAATTACATTATTTTCCACAGCCTCACTTTTCTCTCCACTTTATCATGACATTCATCTCAACTCTCTTCGCCCTTTTACGGCCAAGGATTCTTTCTACTAACCCGCAAGAACTCATTTATTTCCGTATGTTGCCTTTCTTTGGGCTTTTTTTTGCGGCATGATACATTCAAGAAAGGTATAGCTAACCCTGATAGATTTTGCACTTATTTAAAGATCAAATCCTTTACGATGTTTTGTGTTACGTTTGAAAGTGGATTTTGTTAATGTTGCTGTTTCTAGAAGACAGATCTTGAAGACATCTGGCAGCAAATGGTTTTAACGTCAGTTGCAACCTGCTGCATTATATCCAAGCTAAGTCTTTATTATTTTAACATTCGGGGATTGGATACTTTCCAGGCATTTGCCTTTCCAAGTTGGTGCACTGCCAACTTTGTCTCCTTACCTGAAGGAGTTCATACGCTTCTTACATAGTCATGCAGCTGGTATTTCGTGGAAGAAAAACAGCTTTTTTACCTTGCTTTTAGTGTTGGTTAATGTCAGACACTCGAAAGAAAAAAAAGTGGTAAGACGATCTAAATAGAATTACAAAATACCCACGCAGTGTGTGCTTTATTTTTATTGAGAAGGAAAGTGACTTTTATTACAAGCTTCATAATCACGGGAGAGCTCAGTCGTGAAAATAATGATGGTCTTGCGTTGAGAAGATAGGAAATATATAAGCCACATAAATAGCAACAACAAAAGTTGTAATTAAAGTAACATATTCGACTCAGAAAGAGCTATCATAAGTTGAGTATTAGCTGAACCTTATACCAAAAGAACATGTTTTATTCTTCCTGTATAATATAAAAATGTTGTTGTTTGTTATATATATATATATTCTTCCCCTGACGAAGAACTTGCTTAGTTTATATATATATATATATATATATATATATATATATATATATATATATATATATATATATATATATATGCATACATAGTACGTACGTACGTACATACATGCATACATAAATACGTACATACATACATACATACATATATACATACATACATACATACATACATACATACATACATACATACATACATACATACATACATACATACATACATACATACATACATACATGCATGCATGCATGCATACATACATACATACATACATACATACATACATACATACATACATACATACATACATACATACATACATACATACATACATACATACATACATACATACATACATACATACATACATACATTACAGAGTAACGTCAAGACATGCATGACCCCTGCATGAAAATGGTCTCAACATTCAACCGACTTTCTCAAAAACCTCAGTGGAAGGGATGGGACCATATTTCAGAAGGTTAGAATCTACATAGATAATTTTTGAGTAAATTATTGTTTTACACAAGCAGGTATAATATTCTGATGGGATTAAAATAGGAATGTTGTCAGATTGAAAACTATCGATTTTCTGGTAAACACATGGCAGTGGGATTTCACGACCGACGAAGCAAGTATATAGTGTGCATAAATTGATACTGATGTGGAAAACAGTTGTAAATATACTGCTGAATTTTCTAAGTACACTCCTCTTGGAGAAAGAAAGAATTTTTTTTTTTAAATGTTGGAAAATATAAGTGCTTTTAATCTAGATTTCCTAATGACCTTACTCTATTGTATCTCTGGATATTAGGTATTATTATTTTGTACTCTTTCTGCCATTTTACACTCTGGTGATGTTTCTACGACTTTGCAATGTTATTAATTCGTTAATGACGTGACTTCCTGTTTTGACGATGATAGCTACTGGAGAAGCTTGGATAAAAAGCTAAAGATTTTTAATGTAACAAGAAAAGTTTGATTTTTTTTCAATCAAGGAATGATCAAAGTACAATTCTTTCCTATTCCCAATTAATTTAATATCAAATATTATCACTTCGTGCTATTTTTGTGTATCGATAATTTTAAAGCTCATCAGCGCATTAATATTGGATGTAAATCGTATCGTCAAAATCAATAGGTCTTTATTTTTTATCACAGGGATTGATAAGTTGAGAAGATTTTTAGATAATGGTATCGTCTCACATTATTTCCCATGAGTCTGAATGCATTAAGATGTATGCTATATAATTTAAATGGAACTCAAACACGAATGATGGCGTATGCATAATATCATGCCTTTGGATCCCTGTTTTGGAAATTTTGCTCATGAGTAAAACTGTTTGAAACGAGAACCAGTCTTGAAATTCAAAAATACACTCAGCGCCATCTAGTGCAAGGCATGAACGACGGGAGGGTTATATTCGTAATGCTTAATTCGTTTGCAGACAAACTATAGTAGACACAGCTCTTTGCATCAAAATTTGTTGCATAAATGTCTACAATTTGGAAATATTTGCAGATAGAGGGCAGTCCAAGTGTTCTGCAACAAATTCTTTCGTATAAAAAAAAATATTATCTGATATTTCTTATCAACAACACATCACAATTATTTACTAGAAAACATGTGAATAAAAAGTCGATTCCAATCGTTTTCATCTCACCCATTCCATATAATAGACTATATGTAAAACTTACTGTGCCACCAGTAAAGACTTCAAGTGGTTAAAAGATATTTCTAGTGACACTCAGGAAGAATAACTTAGAAATTGGCATCATCCTAGCTAATGTCATCTATAATAGAACGCACACATTAATCTTGTCTGTTGATTGAGTGCGTTAGTCTACAGTTAGATTTCTAGACTGGTACTCTGTGTCTGAAAGCTTTACTCATGAGCAAAATTTCTAAAGTAAGGACTTTAAGGTCGACGTGATACATACGCCATCTGCAGAAGAAATGTTGGGCAAGTTCCAGTGATGTTCATTAGAACTCCGCACAACACAGAATGTGTAACGCAAGCCGCTTACATCATCAATATGCATTTTCCTCTTCTTAATATCAGGATGCATTTTTTTCCCTACAAATGAAGTTGGTTAATCACTTGTTCAGTTTTGTTTATTGTAAGTATGAAAAAGTCATTCAAATATTTTACATTAGATTTCACTATGAAAGCTCTTGGGTACTGAGGACCTACCGTATATACTCGGGTATAATTTCAGTCCAAATGCAAACAACATAGACTCTGATCTGCCGTCGCATAATGTGCCGGCAGATCAGGGTCTATGGTGATTGTTCTACTGAGTAGTACTTGCAAACTGCATAGACCCAGAGCGCATTATGCGATGGCAGACCTGGGTCTATGCAGTTTGCAGTTGGTATCAGATAATATGCGAGTACATAGGGTATCTCAAGAATTCGTGGTTTTACACACAAACATCTTACAAAAAATTCATGACTGGGGACTCCGACCGGGGAAACTTTAAGAACCGGCAGAACGTTTTCATATCCCACTGTTTACAAATTTAACTAACTGCCATGTCAATTATTTCATCTATACAGAATGATTTTCACTTCAACAGGATTAAGAAGTTTACAAGACAAACACATTCACATGAATAATAATTCCTAAAATCCCGCTCACTTGGTTGGAAAAGCCTTTATATAAATAAACCTTTAATAGGTAAAAATCTAAGATTACGTAGCAAATGGTAGTTGTTTCAACAGTATTTAACCATAATATCTCGGTCAAACCTAAAATATAGTATCAATTAACTTTAGTAGAAAATAAGAAAGATTAATAAATTTGGATCTTTACAATTTTATATATATATATATATATATATATATATATATATATATATATATATATATATATATATATATATATATATATATGTATTACATATATCCCACCGTAAAGAAGTTCCTACTGCCAATATAGTTTTTTTTCTCTCTTTTTTATAGACTCGAAGAAGAATAAATTATGCAGTGAATATTACCAATAAAAACAAATACCAATTTCTTCGGAGATTGTTTTCAATCTTGAGTCATCCAGTTCGTTTTTGTTTCCCACTACTTAAAAGTCCTGAATTAACTGCAAAATTATCACAATTATTTTATTTATTAATAAATTTATTTTGTTCATTGCAAAATTAAGATTTCTTTTGAAAAGACATTATCCCATTAAATCAGAGAAGCGCTGGCCTCATATTTACCAAACTTAATTGAGCGAGAGACTGTGAAAAAAACTTAAAAATTTAATGACAAGAAGGGGGGGGGGGGGGTTGTTTCTACAGTGGAACTATTGCTACAATGCGTGATGCTTTAGCATAAGAAAAACCAAAACTCATACTTGTATGTTTCAAAAAGTGATATTAATTGATTCAAGGTCTCTCTATTATTACGAATTTGTACACACACAAACATATACATTTTGTGCCCTTGTATATAATATAACTGGGCAATACGTGCATTCAGCAATCTGTTTGGTATAACTATTTTTATATATTTCATAATGAGATATTGAAATATATCAGTGGGAGAAAATTATATCGCCACAGTAGCGATACAACTTTTATCGACACAGTGGCCATATCACTTTTGGAACTAGTCTTTTTCCATTTGGGACGCATATCTGCCCTTATGTATGTTATTCAGAGCTGTATTTTCATATTTAGACCTATTTCATTTTTCTTCTTCTCTCTTTCCCTCCCTCCCTCCCCCCCTCTCTCTCTCTCTCTCTCTCTCTCTCTCTCTCTCTCTCTCTCTCTCTCTCTCTCTTCCCCTCCCCCAAATCGGGATGAATATATTTTAAAAGGTGTCAGGACTGTAGACCCTCTAGTATACATTTATATAAATTATATAATCAATGAGAAGGCGCAATCAAGAATGCCTAAAAAATGAACCCCAAGCAACAAAAAGTAGACTTCAGGTATTAACTTCTTATAATTAATTTTCCATATGCATCCTGCAAAATTGTCAGTGACTAAACTTGCATGACCTGTTGCTTTTCGGTATTCTGTGTCACCCATACAGTATCGTATACCTGTTACGCTCAATGACAAATGGTACACATTTTTAAGAAGAACTCTTGATTACATATGGTAATAAAATTGTTTTAAGTAGCGATTTTAACTGTTATCACAATTATAATCATGTCTAAAAACGATGGTGAAATCAGGCCTTGATTAATGTAGATTGCCAATTGAAATTAAGTGACAATCGAAATTTGGATGAAGCGTCTGTTACCGAAATAGATTGCAAGCTTGCCAACAAAAAGGTTCACGTCTGAATGCAGAAATAAACAAAAATAGAAACCAAAATCCTAACAAGTAAACTCACAATAATTAAAATCTGTTGTTTAATGATGTTACACTCTGAAGTCTGTTGGACCGTTCTATCACGTTTCGACATAACCACCACCGCAGCAATGTTCACTGTATCAATCCGCGCAAGAAATGTGTTAACGAAAATAAAAATCTCTTCATTTTCGTATGAAAACTGTCATTAATTTGACAAAATACACAATTTGAAGGATTATATGTACAATCTGAATTGTAAGAAAGTCGTGTCCTAAAATGATTGTAAAATTTCGGAACTTCATTTTATCGATATAGTAATGCAGCCGTTAATCGCATTGACACAGAACGGAGAAACAAATCCATG
>JAQPZY010000140.1:0-51385 GCA_029931535.1 Margaritifera margaritifera
TATCAAGTTCAATGTAAGATTTTGAAAACATCCCTCCATGCTAACTTTTGCAACAGGAAACTGGTGTTTTAATACAATAAAACCACATCACTGATTATTTTCTATCAACACATACCAAAACTAGGTCCACATCTTAAAATACAGGAATTTTGACATTTTTTATTTTTGTTTAAATTAATAAAAAATATATTTAAAATCAAAATTTGAAATTGACAATTTTTCAGTGTATTTTCAGTGCTATAAGGAATAAATGTACCAAGTTTCATGTATGTATGTCAATTATTGTTAATAATATGGCAATTTAACTGTCAATAAGCCTTGCATCTGTCAGAGGCATGAAATGCATACAGTTACACTGATGCCATGCCATAACAATACAATGCCAATGAGAAATAATACAGGAAATTTTCAATATAAGCAGTCCATAAATTCTTCAGTCACAGATCCACATTTCATCTTACCTAATGTTGGCTACCTACACAACAGCACAGTATTTCAAATTGCTATCGAAAGAAAACCACTAAAGACTTTGATCCCAAATAACCAAGTTATATCTTTGACACAATCTCAAAAATGAAACCAAGCCTGCTTGCCAAGCCTTTTGATAAAATTCAAAAATGGAGGTCGTTTACATTTTTCATTAAATTTTTACAGAAAATTTGAAATTTAAATGTATATTCTGAAATCCTTTAAAAATGTAATTTGCCAAAAACTGTGCAAGTAGAAACTAACTTAAGTCACCTACACAACTGCTAGCATAGATCCTCTACAGAGTGCACAGGCTTTGTACTATATCTGCATATATGTGGCCAATCAAATGTAAATTAAAAACTGGAATCTTGGCCACCCCCCTGCGCTTTAGGACCCCTCATGATTCCAGATTATTGATCTCATTGATCCGTGTCATTAATAATTAAATGTAGAGAGATCAAAGACTTTCAAAATTATTTACAAAATTGTGCCTAACACATGAAAGCTTGTGCCTAGGCTTATAAAAATGGGGTCCGAAGCTCTTCACCAGCACATACATTTTTGATCTGTTACCATGAAAGGTGAAAAATAATTCAAAACCTACATGCTTCAAGAAGGACCATGTCCCAAATAACAAACGTATTAAGATTTCCAAATACCAAGCCACTAAAACAAATCATGCACAGTTAATGGCATCGTCCCACTGACCTCTTGGAAGTATTCGGACAAGAAAATCTGATAAGTGCCAATCCTGATCCAGATAATCCTGAAACAGAGGTGCTTAGCTTAACATCTAGATGTAATTGTTTGTATGCTATTTCCTGTATGCAATTTTTAAAACTGACATGAAACAGTTGCTTTCTCATTTTACAGAGAATGCAACTATTAAACAACACAAAAGTGGTGGAAATGATCAATCAGATGACAAAACTACATGATGAGGAAGCTACAGATTGTCCACTAATGGAGGTATACATACACCAAGAAGGTAAGTGGGGCTAGGGCTGGCAGATGATCTTAAAATGTGTGAATTGTGGCTTCGTCTCACCTAAATTCAAGCTGTACAATGGGGTTCCATCCACCAAACCAGGCTGCAGTCAACCTGGGATTCCATGTGGGACTTCAAGAGACACCAATGGGAAATACAAGGGCCAGACTCTTGCTTACAGCCATAGATATTCCTCCTCCACCTTGAAGCGACATGCAAAGGACTGCAAATAGAGTAGCAAAAGTTAAAACTGAGCTAAATAAGGACATGGCGAAAAAAACGTAAACTGGCGCATGACAGGACTAAAGATGGTGGCAGCACAGACCCTTGCCCTATCAACATTGCATTTGATGCATGCTACAACTCTATTTGTATAGTTAGTGCACAGAAACCAGGACAAGCCTCTTCACAAGCTGTCGGAATAGCTTGTAAGAAAATGACTGATCATAAGTATATCATTGCCGCTGTGTGTGAGAGCAAATTGTGTTGGACTGGAGCTTGGCTCAGACAAAAAGGATATAATGTTGCATTCCCTAATGGTCATGCAGATTGTACTGTGAATATTCCATATGCAGCAGCTCACTCTGAGTGTGAAAGGGGATGTGAAATAGGGACACAGTTTATGCTTTACGAAGTTCTAGTTAAGTTTGTGTCTACATACAGTGATGCAAAATCTGCACTTGGATTTTAAGAAGCATATAAAACATTGTATCCCATGTGGCAAATGGAATGTTTAGCAGATCGGACTCATTTGGGAAAGGCGCAGTTTAATAAATGCAAATCTACTATATTCAGTGATGCTATATTTCCTGGTGCTTCAACAAGAGGAAACAAGAAGCAGGTACAAAAACACCTTAGTCAAGATGTTATGGAAGAAAATGGAGGTAATTTACAGAAAGTCAAGTTGTTCTTACCCAAAGTTCTTGATGCAACACTGCATTGCCATGACAGCAACTGCTCCTGATGCCAGAGATACTCTATGGTCTGTGGTGGCGGTCACAGAAATAAATGGTGGCTCAATTCCAAATTTCTTGGTTCAAACAAAGTCACCAATCTGCAAATGGATGAAAATGACAAACAATTACTACAAGAAATTATGAAAATGAAGTGAAGCAAAAAGGTTTTCATGACAATGAGACCTTACACAAAACACACAACATTGTGAGGCTGTGAATAGATAACTGGCTGTTTCTCTACCGAAGAATGTCAACTACTCCAGGAACTTTGAATGGATATGTGCAACAACTATTCATAGAATTAACAACAAATTGGGCAAATCTATGTTAAAAAAGTTGGACAATTTGGGTGTCAGCCTGTCTAAAAGAACTTTGAGGTCCTCAGATCAAATTTAAAAGGAATCTGATTATCACAAACAATATCGTGAAAGACCTGAAGTCAAGTGCCACACTTTGAAAAGACAGTACCACATAATATATGCCCATAACAAGTACAGAAAATTGGCTCAAACAAGGAAATCTGACTATAGGAAGGGACAATTAGATATGCCAGAGCATAATGAGATAACCATTATGCCTAAAACTGACTGATATACTTGGTTGAAAGAAAAACAACAACAACAACCAAAGAATAGCAGGGAAATCTGTAGTATGTGTCATATATTGAGACATTTGCTACCACTGCCTGATGAGATTCATGGAGGAACCAAAATATTTTGGGTGTTTTAAATATACATGCATAAAAGTACAAATAAAAAAGATTACCATACAAGTAAGATAAATAAGTTTCTGAATTCTTCATTACTGCTACATTCGAAATTCAAGTAAGCAATCTGCATTTGTACCATGAGCAAAGCATTTGGTTTTCACTAAGACAAGATTTTCGAGAACAATTTGCCTGATGGCTTTCCGAACATAAATGAAACATATTGATACATAAGCTATTATGGCAAAGATGGCTGCATTCCAGAGATTGGGGTATAGCTATATTCTTAATAAAAACAATACAAGTAATTCTGTGTATGTGTTTCTTTTTCCATTATTGTCCATTGGGATCTTTGTATGCAAGTAAACCATATCTCCCATTTGTTGTTTGGCCACCAGTCCAAATGTGGCATTGCCCATTTGGAGCCAGGAAAACATTTTCATCAAGTTTCAATGTAAGATTTTGAAAACATCCCTCCATGCTAACTTTTGCAACAGGAAACTGGTGTTTTAATACAATAAAACCACATCACTGATTATTTTCTATCAACACATACCAAAACTAGGTCCACATCTTAAAATACAGGAATTTTGACATTTTTTATATTATATAAAAAAATATATTTAAAATCAAAATTTTAAGTTGACAATTTTTCAGTGTATTTTCAGTGCTATAAGAAAAAAATGTGCCAAGTTTCATGTATGTATGTCAATTATTGTTATTAATATGGCAATTTAACTGTCAATAAGCCTTGCATCCGTCAGAGGCATGAAATACATACAGTTACACTGATGCCATGCCATAACAATACAATGCAAATGAGAAATAATACAGGAAATTTTCAATATAAGCAGTCCATAAATTCTTCAGTCACAGATCCACATTTCATCTTACCTAATGTTGGCTACCTACACAACAGCATGTTCTTCAAATTGCTATTGAAAGAAAACCATGAAAGACTTTGATCCCAAATAACCAAGTTATGTATTTGACGCAATCTCAAAAATGAAACCAAGCCTGCTTGCCAAGCCTTTTGATAAAATTCAAAAATGGTAGTCATTCACATTTTTCATTTAATTTTAACAGGAAATGTGAAATTTAAATGTATATTCTGAAATCCTTTAAAAATGTAATTTGCCAAAAGCTGTGCAAGAAGAAACTAACTTAAGTCACCTACACAACTGCTGGCATAGAACAGATCGCACAGGCTTTGTACTATATATGCACGTATGTGACCAATCAAGTGTAAATTAAAAACTGGAATCTTGGCCATGCTACTTAGGACCATGATTCCAGATTATTGATCTGATTGATCTGTATGATTGATAATTAAATGTAGAGATTAAAGACTTTCAAATTTAATTACAAAATTGTGCCTAACATAAAAGCTTGTGCCTAGGCTTATAAAAATGATCCGAAGCTCTTCACCAGCACATACATTTTTGATCTGTTACCATGAAAAGTGAAAAATAATTCAAAATCTACATGCTTCAAGAAGGACCATGTCCCAAAAAAAGTAAAGACTTTCCAAAGACCAAGCCCCTAAAACGAATCAGGCACAGTTAACGGCATCGTCCCACTGACCTCTTGGAAGTATACAAGACATCCAAAACCAGACAGCAATCCTGATCCATTAATCCTGACAGATGTCCTTAGCTTAACATATAGATGTAATTGTTTGTATGCCATTGTGTCTACAAATGCAAAATCTGCCCTTGGATTTCAAGAAGCATACAAAACATTGTATCCCTTGTGACAAATGGAACGTTTAGCAGATCTGACTCATTTGGAGATACACAGTCAGTCACAATGCAAACAAAATAAATGGAAGCGCATCATCAGCCTCACCAAGACTAATAGTAGGGATACACGGTCAACCGCAATGTAAACCAAAACACAGTCAACCCCAATGGAAACAACATAGATAGGTGCACACATTCAACCCCAATGTAAACAATGCATGGGTAAGCACATATCAAACACAATGTAAAGAATATCTAAGGAAAATTGAACAAATAGATAAAACAAATTATTTGTGCAGTACATATTATAACAGTAGGGGAAGACAGTAAACCCCAAATAAAACATTTTAGGCCACCCAATGCATCACCTGTTTATTGTGGTATAAATAATCATGAATCTATGAGTGCTCATAGAACAAGATGTGTACATAGAAAGAGGAACATAATGGGTGTATGAAAAGATGCCAATATGTAAAGGGGCATACTGTCAATATGAATAGTAAAGACATTAAATGGATGGACACATTCAGCCATAATGCAAATAAAATAATTGCACCGTCAACACAACTCCAAACAATATTAATGGGGGCACACAAGGTCAACCCAATGTAACCAAAAAATAAATAAAATAAATTATTCAGGTGCAGTGCATATTATAACAATGTTGGAAGATTTTGAACCAGGATAAAACACCTTTAGACCACCAATATAAACCCATTTATTGTGGTAAATCAATTATAAATCTATGGTGTTAATTTACAGTGTACATAAAAACAACAAATAAATGGCTCTAGGTGTCAAATGCACAACGAGCAGATGCCTGCAATATGCAGTTAGGGGCACAAAAAATGTAGGCTGTTAATTGCATACATGGTCAACTCAATGTAAAACAAAACGGGGGTGCACTGTCAACCCCAATGTAAAAAATTAAGTTGGGGCACACAATGTAAACAATGCAGGTGGGTAAGCATATATCAAACACAATGTAAAGTATATCTAAGGAAAATGGAAAAATTTAATTCAGGTGCAGGTACATATTATAACAATAGGGGAAGACAGTAAACCCAATAAACACCTTTAGGACACCAATGCATCACCTGTTTATTGTGGCATAAATCAATTATGAATCTATAAGTGCTAACTTGCATAAGGCACATGTACCTATAAGTGATGATCAGAACATCATAGGGTGAGACTTTAAAAATCGCTTATTGGTGTTAAAAGTTGCACATGCCTGGAAGATATACATAGAAATGGGAGAAATAATGCTCAAGGTGTTAAATGCAAATCTTAACATAAAGAATGTTGAGTAGGGCACACATTCAGCCATATTGCAACAAATAAAATAAGTGGCACAAAAAGTCGCCAATGTAAAGCAAAGTAAGCAGAGCTGAGAGCAACCCCAATGTAAACAATGTAGATAGGTGCACACATTCGACCCACTGTAAAGAATGCACGTGAAACACAATAAAACAATGTAAATAAAATAAATGGAAAAAATAATCAAATGATTCAGGTGCAGTGCATATTATAACAAATGGGGGGAAGATGGTAAACCAGAATAAAATTAGAAAACCAATGCATCACCCATTTATTGTGCTATAGATCAATTATAAATCGATGGGTGTTAACTTACCTTGTAAAGTGTACATAAAAACAACAGAATAATGGCTCTAGGTGTCAAATGCACAACGAGCAGATGCCTGCAATATGTAGGTAGGGGCACACCATCAATCTTAATGTAAAGGCTGTTAATTGGGGGCAAACTGTCAGCTACAATGCAAAATAACAAAATAAATGGGGGTGCACTGTCAACCCCAATGTAAAAAATTAAGTTGGGGCACACAGTCGACCCCAATGTAGGTGGGTTAAACACATTTCAAACCCAATGTAAACAATGTAAATCAGGAACATATGTAATCAAATGTAAAACAATTGTATGTGAGTAAACACATATCAAACCCAATGTAAAGTATATATGAGGAAAATGGAAAAAATAAATTATTCATGTGCAGTGGATAGAATAACACATATGGCCACAATGCATCACCAGTTTATCGTGGTATAGATCATTATGAATCTATATGTGTTAACTTACCTTGTAAGGAGTGTACATAGAAACAATGGAAGAAATAATGCTCTAGGTGTTCAACGCAGAAGGAGAAGATACCTGCAATATAAATGGTGGCATGCCATCAATCTTGGGATAAAGGCCGTTAAATGGGGACACACCCACAATCTTAACAAAATAAATGGAGGTGCACAACCATATTGCGAAAATAAAATAAGTAGGCACAAAAAGTCGACCCCAATGTAAAGCAAAGTAAGACAGAACAGAGAGTCAACCCCAATGTAAACAATGTAAATCGGTGCACACATTAAATCCAAATGTAAACATTGTATGTTGTGAAACATGTATCGAACCCAATGTAAGATATATCTGAGGAAAATGGAAAAAATAAATTATTCATGTGCAGTGGATATTATAACAATTCGAGAAAAT
The DNA here is from genome assembly GCA_029931535.1 of Margaritifera margaritifera. Lineage (NCBI taxonomy): Eukaryota > Metazoa > Mollusca > Bivalvia > Unionida > Margaritiferidae > Margaritifera > Margaritifera margaritifera. Next base: position 7,367 of record JAQPZY010000140.1, read on the forward strand.
GCTTAACCGCAATAAAATACATTTTGGCCACCAATGCATCACCAGTGTATTGTGGTATAGAGCACTTATGAATCTATAGATGTTAACTTACCTTGTAAGGTGTATACATAGAAACAATGGGAGAAATAATGGCTCTAGGTGTTCAACACAGAAGGCACAGATACCTGCAATATATAGGTGATGGCATGCCATCAATCTTGGGATAAAGGCCGTTAAATGGGGACACACAGTCAGCCACAATGTAAAAACAAAATAAATTTGGGTGCACCATCAACCCCAGATTAAAATAAATTAAGTTGAAGTACACAGTCAACTCCAATGAAAACAATGCAGATGAGGGCACACATGTAATCCAAATGTAAACATTGTATGTGGAAAACATCAAACCCAATGTAAAGTATATGAGGAAAATGGAAACAATAAATTATTCATGTGCAGTGGATATTATAACAATTCGGGAAAATGCTTAACTGCAATAAAATACATTTTGGCCATCAATGCATCACCAGTTTATTGTGGTATAGATCACTTATGAATCTTTAGATGTTAACTTACATTGTAAAGGGTATAAATAGAAACAATGGGAGAAACAATTTCTCTTGGTGTTCAACGCAGAAGACACAGATACCTGCAATATATAGGTGGTGGCATGCCATCAATCTTGGGATAAAGGCTGTTAAGCAGGGACACAGTTAGCCACATTGTAAAAACAAAATAAATGGAGGTGCACTGTCAACCCCAATGTAAAATAAAATAAGTTGAAGCACACAGTCAACTCCAATGTAAAACAAAATAAAATGGGTTAAAAAGTCAACCCCAATGTAAACAATGTAAACGAGGGCAAATGCAAATGTGAACAAAAGGTCATGTCACATCAGTTGTACCAGTAAATACCCTGAAATATATTAGTCATTTACCTTGACCTTTAACCTCTTTGACCCCAAATTCAATAGCCTTTTTCCTTATCCCAAGTGCAAGCCATGCAAAATTTGGTTCAGGTATGTCATTGGTACAAGTATTGAGATTACACTGTGCCAATAACATTTAGTTAAGAAATGGACCGAAAGATAAAGAAATGGACTTGACAGAATGGATAGACACCAGAATATATTGCCATATCTAGCAGACATACTTAAATAATACATTATCATAATATACAAAATATATTAAATAAGCACCCCACCCCACTGCCTTACAGGAACTAGTTACCTCCACCCACAAGTAACCTTTACCCGTAATTTACCCCAAATCCCCCAATTTTTATGTCCTTACATTAACCCTTTAAAATGATCACCCCATGCAGTACCCCGGAAATGCCAAATGTTTAATGGGTACTGCAATCCCATAGTAACCACCTATAACACCACCCTCTGCCCCCCAAAACATTTCCTCCACCCAGGAGGTAACCTTTATCCCATTTTACACCAAAATCCCCAATTTTATTGTCCTTACTTTTTAACCTTTTAAAATTAACACCCCGGGCAGTCACAATTGCCAAGATGTTTTAATGGGTACTGCAATCCCACTAGGTACCCACCCTATAACTCCACCCTATTCCCTCAAAAAACATTCCCTCCACCCTGGAGTAACCTTTACCCCATTTTACCCAAACTCCCCAAATTTTTGTATCTAAATTTTAAACCATTAAAGTGAACAACCCAGGAAGTCCCAAATGCCAAATGTTCAATGGGTACTGCAATCCCCCTAAACATACATCAAACCACCACCCCCTGCCTTCCAGAACTTCACCTTCCAAGTGACCCAAAACTCATCCTTGACATGAATTTTGTGCAAATTATTTCCGCAACATGGATAATTCTATTATCAGTGGTATATGACCTTGACCTTAATCTATTGTGATAACATTATCATAAAAATAGGTATAGATTCCATGACCAACTGTCTGAATCACACCTTCTGAGTAATTTCAGGGGATGAATAGCATTGTGATGGTAAACTACAATCCAGAGTCTTGAAACCCTAGCGTGTTACATTTCTTTATTCCCAAAAAAACACTCAGTTATATCTAGAAGAGAGTCTCTTGAATGACCTATCAAAGTCCAAAACTTCATACAATCTTTAATTTGAAGTAGAATCAAAAGATGCCAGGGCTGAGCAATTTTTTTTTTCATCCACTAGTCCCAGACTAGCGACCTCGCGATAATTTTAACTTTGCCCGACTTCAAAAATGAATAGGTCCCGAGACATCAGGCTATGGGATTTGCTCAGCACCTGAAGATGATTAAGAAGAACCTGCAAGTTCTTCCCTCCCAATATTTCAAACAGAGCTGCGAGTCTCAAGAGGAAAGTGCCTGTAGGTCAATTGGTCTAAAGCATCTTCAAAGGTTCTGCTTATATCTCTTGTGGAGAAATAGCTACCACACATTCAGTTGCAGTCTTAATTTTTATCCATCCACTTTCACAAATCAAGGTTCCTTCTCAGAATCGCCCTTTATTACCTTCATTGCGAAAATAATTTAGCAAACTCATTTTATACACAGTAAACTTATCAGCTTGCTTGACAACTACTTCTAAAGTGATCATAAATTGTTTGTTTTCTTTATTTACAATTTGAGACATGTTTTGGCCTTTCGCGCCATGTACGTCTATATAACCAGTGAGCGCAATTCGGATGGGTTATTTTTGTGCACTGCACATGATTATTTATTCTTCAGAGAGGCTGGCCGAGCTGTGAGCCCATCTGATGGTTTAATGAGTGCACTGCATGCTTGTTAACCAATGTCCTAGGCGTGGCAAAAGGAGGAAAAGGTCAAGGAGGTAGGTGCCACATTGTCCACCGGGATGGCTACAAGTGGTCCAGGATTGAATTCAGAATCGATTGAATGTTTGTCGTCTTTGTTTCTTATCTAATATAATTTTTGATTGCGATACTCTGTAACTATTGGGCTGATTGATAAGTTGGTATCTTAGGGGTGTAAGGAAAGAAAGAAATTATTTACCCTCATAAGCCCTATTTAGTCATGGAGTACCGATTATATGTTTGTAAGCCACAGGCAATACTATTATTGGATTTTTGTTGTCAAAGTTTCATACATTGCCAATTTGTGTGGCGAGGCCTGATGTATCTGGGATGTTACCACTTTGTTAATGACTAATATTAGTATTTGTCCATAGTTTTCTCTTGGTGCCTGTGCTTAATCGTAATTTTGGGTACGTATTTTTTAAGGAGTCAGTTACCCACATTGTGCGGTGGGACCCTGATGGTCTGGAACTGTGGATCACCATTTACTCTTAATTGTATTGGGGTCAGTTAAGTGGGGCCTCTAATAATTCTGAATTCCAAATTGATGCCACTTTGTGCAGCTGGGTCTGATGGTCTGGGCTTAAGAGCACCTTGGCTACTGTTAATTTTAATTGAGTTCCTAGTTAGAGTTACACGAGACTCCTTGGTACTCCCTAAAGAGTTTAGTATTAACCAATAGAATTAGATGATATTCCATGTTAATGAGAGGTAACGTGCTTTGTTTTTAGTGTATTTGTTTGAATTTTGTGAGTTTAGGGATTGGAGGATGTATGGTTAGTTTGATAGTGTAGGATGATGTAGTTGTTTATGTCTGATTCTTTTATTGGTACCTATCCTAATTTTATTTGAATATATATTTTCCAATTTTTATTTTTTGTATTTTATTTTGACTTGGCCTATCTTGTCCTCTTATGTTAAATTACATGTTTTTGTTGTTAATTTTATTGTTGAAATGAATATGTGGCAATTGGTGTCTTGAATATCATTTTTTTTAAAAAATTTTTTAGTTAGGTAAGTTGAGGTTTGAGGTTTGGCTTGCACCTCCCAAGTCTTATCCATGAGAGTGGAGATTCTCCAGCACAGGGGGGATGAGCATTGGGATCGCCTTTGCGGCGCACCTGGGTCCCTACATGGTCCCGGCCTGCCAATCCCTTCCTCCCAGGGAAGGGCCCCTCCTCTCCCGCCTTAGGCTTTTGGGAATTTGCAGTAGTAGTTATTAAATTAATTTAGTTAGGGATCAAGATAACATACATGTATGGCTGGTTTGAGAGTTAAGATGATGTATGTTATGTCTGAATTTCTTACCGGTAAAGGTTTATTTGATTCACATTTTCCAATTTTTCTTTTTGTATTTTATTTTTGGCTTTTAACACTCAGTCCCATTATGGGATTGGAGTCTCTCCCGTTGAGGATAATAGGGTTTGGATTGGCTCGCCTTTGCGGCGCGCCACGACACCCTAGCTTTCTAGCGGTCCTGGGACATACCGATCACTTCCCCCCTTGTATGGGGCCTCTCCTCTCCTGCATTAGACTGATCAGGTTTGCCTAAGTAATTTATAGGTTTTTTTAGTTGGATCATAACATACATTTTCTCTTTTAAATACGAACAGAGACAGGCTCATTAATTTGGTCGTAATTGTTTTCTCTTCAAATGCTCCAATATCATACATTGGAAAGTTAGATCATCTGTATAATCAATCTAAAAATTAAGTAGAATAATTTCTGTTCATTTTAATCAGTTCATAAGGAAACCAACACTGATGTCGGTAAAGTACCTTTCGTTAATTTAATTACACTGACTCGCTGGATTAAAATCATAGTGAGCCACTCGTGAGGATCTGGCTCGAGTAAACACAATGGTCTCTTTAAATACTGCTTAATTGATCATACAGGCTTTTCTATTGTTTGAACATGTTTTTGATTTTGCCAATAATTTGATCGCTTAGCTCAATATGCAGTCAAAGCGGCAACCACATTTTACGTGTTATACAGACTGTAAATGTATACATGAACGAGGGGTAGAATCAAGTATCCAGTATGCCAGGAGGGCTATGATTGGCCAAATCAAAGGTAGATATAGTGATTAAAGCACGAAAATAAGGACTTGCCTGACTTTTTTAAAATGCACTGTCCCGGACTAGTGACTTGGAAAATTTTACTTGCCCGACTTCAAAAATGAATAGTCTGGGATGTCTGGCTATGGATTTGCTCAACCCTGTATGCACAGGATTTTTATGTTATGAAATAATATATTAAACCAAAAAAGGCCAAACACTGTTTTTAGATTTTGAAAGACTTGTTACCGCAATACCAGAATCAATCACATGAACTGAAAGAAATCATGATGCTGGACTCGTAGAGCCAAATGATGAAAATGAACTGCAATTATATTCTCTGGTTAGTTGAAAATTTCATCTGCAAGACCACTCAATTGCAGCATATCACATGGAACAACATACAGTATCTTTCAAGGCACGGGAATCTAGCCAATCAAATTACAGCACACATCTATGTACAAATAAAGGTATTTACAGACCAAGTGGCTACCTGTTATCAACAGGTACATGGAAGCAGGACCTGTCCATAAATGTGAATCCTACATGACCTTGACCTGAATAATTGCAATATCACCTGTTATGTGACCTTGACCTCGACCATGACATGAATGAGTGCAAGAATTCCACTATGTACAAATAAAGGTATTCAAAGAACAAGTGGCTAGCTAAACTTCTTCCTAAATGACCTTGACCTGAATAATTGGATGTTGTGTGACTTCGACCTTGACCATGACATGGACGAGTGCAAGAATTGCACTATATGGATGATGACAATATCAATGTGTTATTGACCCTGACCATGAATAACATCATTAATGGATGCAATAACGTTGCCGAAAAGGTCTTGATTCTACGAGAAACTGCTGAATCACACCTTTTCAGTTATTCCTTCCAAATAAGGTGCCTTCTGAACCCTGCCCCACTCCCCCCATATAAAACTTTCCTGGAAGTTGGACCCATCCATAAATTTTAATCCTATATGTACCGGAAACTATGCCAAATGAGGCACAGCTTTATAAAAAGCCAAATCATTCTAAACCTAACACTAACACACTGCTATTTAAGCCTAACAGACCTATTCTAAAGCCCTAATTAAGAGAGCAAAGTAGTCATCACTATTCGCAAACCCAAGTGCAAATGGTCAGAAAGAGACCAAATCATGCACCAGAGTGGTCTGCAAATATGAACGCAAAATAATGAATCAAACAAAACAAAAACATTAGTATCCAGTGTTCTCCTAATTTACTTGTAAGCTGTGCCTTGTCTCTACCTAAGTCCGGATTTCCTTACTGTAAATATAAATGTTTAATGGGTACTGCAGGCCCCTACCTATACCCCACCCCACCCCCCTTCCTCCCATAATGTTACCTCCACCCACAAGTAACCCTTACCCCCACTGTACCCACCCCCTTCCTGCTGTACCCTTTCAATGACCTATTCTCCAGGCACCTCATAATAAATCCCCAATTTTTATGTCCCTACAAAATTTCCTTAAAAGTAACACCCAGGCAGTTCCAATCATTGTAGGAAAAGTGAAAATGGAATGACCTTTTTAGGAAGTATGTAGCCATGTCTCCAGTATCTGTCCCAAAACATCACAGTGATGCCATGCATTTAAATTCAAACGACTGTATCTTGGGCTTCAGGTACAGGTCTGATGTATCAAAAGAGCCATGTGCAAGGGAGTGCACTACAACAGGCCTGGTACTTGCAGCTGGCACAATAGGCTATATACATGGGAGAATTCATTTGTGGCTGTCATAAATAGAGGGTTTCACTCCAATGGGGAGCTAAGGACATGGCAAAGAGAAAATCAGCAGCTAATGGAAGTGCTATCTCAGGGAAAATCAGTAAACAAATCTAATTTTTGACTTGACTTTCCCTCCTGGTAAATCTTCAACCTCTTGCTGCATCTAAATGATGCACAGTGTAAAAACCAATCAGCAGTGCCTGCTATAATATGCATGCTGGCTGACCCGGTCACCAATACTTTACACCTGTTAAATTTTGCCTTGATAAAAGATCTGAATCCATGCCAAAATGTTAACATTTAAAACCTGTGCTTCAATAACAAACCATAATAATTTCATATGACATGCTTTATTTAATAGCCAAAGTGCAGAGACATCTCTCTTGTTTAATTTGAATTTTGAACTATGCACCATTAACTTGTATCGTCTCTGAGTGTATAGTTGCAGCTTTTATAGACTCTGGTGAGATAGCCCTAACTAGTCCTAACCAATTTGGAATCGTCTCTGAGTGTATAGTTGCAGCTTTTATAGACTCTGGTGAGATAGCCCTAACTAGTCCTAACCAATTTGGAATAGCCATCACTTTGAATATGACCTACAAATATTGCCATATCTAGCAGACCTACTATTCACAAGTGTAGCTGTCCACTCTGGGTCAACTGTTACAGGTAGTACCGTCTACTGTTACCTATGGTAGCAGGCGTAGCCAGAAATGACACAGACCAAAAAAAAAAAGCATCAATGCAAATGTGAACAAAAGGTCATGTCACATCAGTTGTACCAGTAAATACCCTGAAATATATTAGTCATTTACCTTGACCTTTAACCTCTTTGACCCCGAAATCAATAGCCTTTTTCCTTACCCCAAGTGCAAGCCATGCAAAGTTTGGTTCAGGTATGTCATGTACAAGTAATGTTATTGTGTGCAAATCACATTAGTAAGAAATGGACTGACAGTTGGATAGATGAACAGATGGATAGACATCAGAATATATTGTATTATCTAGCACACCTACTTACATAATACATATAAATATACAAATAAATAAGCACCCCACCATACTGCCTTCCAAAACAGTACCTCCACCCACAAGTAACCTTTACCCCCAATTTACCCCAAATCCCCAATTTGTATGTCTTACATTAACCCTAAAATGAACACCCCAGGCAGTCCCAAATGCCAAATGTTTAATGGGTACTGCAATCCCCTAGTACCCACATATAACACCATCCTCTGCCACCCAAAACATTCCTTCCATCTAGGAGAAACCGTTATGCCGATTTTACCCCAAATCCCCAATTTTTATGTCCCTATATTAGCCTTAAAATTAACACCCCGGGCAGTCTCAAATGCCAAATGTTTAATGGGTACTGCAATCCCCTAGTACCCGCCTATAACACCATCCTCCACCCAGGAGTAAACTTTATCCCATTTTACCCAAAAACCCAATTTTTATGTCTATACATTAACCCTAAAATTAACACCCCGGGCAGTCCCAAATGCCAAATGTTTAATGGGTACTGCAATCCCCTAGTACCCGCCTATAACACCACCCTCTGCCCCCCTAAAACATTCCCAGACAGCCTGGCTTGGGATGGGACAGGACGGGACAAGGCAAGACACACAAGACTGATGTAACACACCAACAAATGAATAAACACACAAGCATAGACAACAGGGTACGGCACAGGATGGGAAAAGACAAGACAAGACACACAAGACAAGTAAAACACCAACAAATGTATACACAAGCACAGACAACAGGGTACGGCAACGGACGGGACATGACACACAAGAGACAAGACAAGACAATGAACAGGACAAGAGACAAGACAATGGACACGACAAGATACAAGACAAGACATGGGACAGGACAAGAGACAAGACAAAAACAAGACACGGGATGGGACAAGAGACAAGACAAAAACAATACACAGGGGAAGACAAGACACATGACAAGACAGGAAACAGAAAAAAACAAGACATACAAGACATGTAACAAACAAACAAATGCATACACACAAGCACAGACAACAGAGTATAGCACATGACAGGAACAAGACAAGACAAGACACACAAGACATGTAACACACAAACAAATGCATACACACAAGCACAGACAACAGGGTAGGGCACAGGACGGGACAAGACAAGACAAGACACACAAGACATGTAACACACCAACAAATGCATACACACAAGCACAGACAACAGGGTACGGCACAGGACTGGACAGGACAAGACATTCTCACGTGTCTGTCTTCTCCTGTCCTGTCCCATATCATACCATTAAGAATCGTCTGATCCTGTCCTTTGCCATGTTGTGGGAGACTAGACAAGTTGACACACGATGGGACAGCACAGGACAATACACAATGGCACAGCACAGGACAAGACAACACAAGAAGGCACAGCATGGCAAAGGATAGGACAAGACAAGACAGCCTGGCATGGGATGGGACAGGACAGGACAAGGCAAGACACACAAGACTGATGTAACACAAGAACAAATGTATACACGCAAACACAGACAAAAGGGTATGGCACCGGACAGGACAAGACAAGACAAGACACACAAGACATGTAACACACAAACAAATCCATACACACGAGCACAGACAACAGGGTACAGCACAGGACGGGACAAGACACACACGACATGTAACACACCAACAAATGCATACACACAAGCACAGACAACAGGGTACGGCACAGGACGCGACAAGACAAGACACACAAGACATGTAACACACAAAAAAATCCATACTCACAAGCAGACAACAATGTACGGCACAGGACGGGACAAGACAAGACAAGACACACAAGACATGAAACACACCAACAAATGCATACACACAAGCACAGACAACAGGGTAGGGCACAGGATGGGACAAGACAAGACAAGACACACAAGACATGTAACACACCAACAAATGCATACACACAAGCACAGACAACAGGGTACAGCACAGGACTGGACAGGACAAGACAATCTTGCGTGTCTGTCTTCTCCTGTCCTGTCCCATATCATACCATTAAGTCTCGTCTTACCTGTCCCTTGCCATGTTGTGGGAGACTAGACAAGTTGACACACGATGGGACAGCACAGGCCAATACACAATGGCACAGAACAGGACAAAACAACACGAGACGGCACAGCATGGCAAAGGATAGGACAACACAAGACAGCCTGGCATGGGATGGGACAGGACGGGACAAGGCAAGACACACAAGACTCATGTAAGACAAGAACAAATGCATACACACAAACACAGACAACAGGGTATGGCACCAGACAGGACAAGACAAGACAAGACACACAAGACATGTAACACAGCAACAAATGCATACACACGAGCACAGACAACAGGGTACAGAACAGGACGGGACAAGACACACACGACATGTAACACACCATGCTGATTGTGATACCCATGTAATGCCATGCTTATTGTGATACCTATGTCTTGCCATGCTGATTGTGATACCTATGTCTTGCCATGCAGACTGTGATACCCATGTCTTTTAATGCTATTGTGATACATATGTCTTGCCATGCTATTGTGATGCCTATGTCCTGCCATGCTGACTGTGATATCTATGTCTTGCCATGCTAATTGTGATACCTATGTCTTGCCATGCTGACTGTGATACCCATGTCTTGCCATGCTATTGTGATACCTATGTCTTGCCATGCTATTGTGATGCCTATGTTTGGCCATGCCATTACAATGATACCCATGTCTTGCCATGCTGATTTTGATACCCATGTCTTGCCATGCTGATTGTGATACCTATTTCTTGTCATGCTATTGTGATACCTATGTCTTGCCATGCTATTGTGATGCCTATGTCTTGCCATGCTGACTGTGATACCTATGTCTCGCCATGCTGATTGTGATACCCATGTCTTGCCATGCCATTACAATGATACCCATGTCTTGCCATGCTAATTGTGATACCATGTCTTGCCATGCTATTGTGATGCCTATGTCTTGCCATGCTGACTGTGATACCTATGTCTTGCCATGCTGATTGTGATACCCATGTCTTGCCATGCCATTACAATGATACCCATGTCTTGCCATGCTGATTGTGATACCCATGTCCTGCCATGCTGATTGTGATACCTATGTCTTGCTATGCTGATTGTGACACCTATGTCTTGCCATGCTGATTGTGATACCCATGTCTTGCCATACCATTACAATAATACCCATGTCTTGCCATGCTGATTGTGGTACCCATGTCCTGCCATGCTTACTGTGATACCTATGTCTTGCCATGCTGATTGTGATACCCATGTCTTGCCATACCATTAAAATGATGCCCATGTCTTGCCATGCTGATTGTGGTACCCATGTCCTGCATTGCTTACTGTGATACCTATGTCTTGCCATGCTGATTGTGATACCTATGTCTTGCCATGCGGACTGTGATACCCATGTCTTTTAATGCTATTGTGATACATATGTCTTGCCATGCTATTGTGATGCCTATGTCTTGCCATGCTGATTGTGATACCCATGTCTTGCCATACCATTACAATGATACCCATGTCTTGCCATGCTGATTGTGGTACCCATGTCCTGCCATGCTTACTGTGATACCTATGTCTTGCCATGCTGATTGTGATACCTATGTCTTGCCATGCAGACTGTGATACCCATGTCTTTTAATGCTATTGTGATACATATGTCTTGCCATGCTATTGTGATGCCTATGTCCTGCCATGCTGACTGTGATATCTATGTCTTGCCATGCTAATTGTGATACCTATGTCTTGCCATGCTGACTGTGATACCCATGTCTTGCCATGCTATTGTGATACCTATGTCTTGCCATGCTATTGTGATGCCTATGTTTGGCCATGCCATTACAATGATACCCATGTCTTGCCATGCTGATTTTGATACCCATGTCTTGCCATGCTGATTGTGATACCTATTTCTTGTCATGCTATTGTGATACCTATGTCTTGCCAGGCTATTGTGATGCCTATGTCTTGCCATGCTGACTGTGATACCTATGTCTTGCCATGCTGATTGTGATACCCATGTCTTGCCATGCCATTACAATGATACCCATGTCTTGCCATGCTAATTGTGATACCATGTCTTGCCATGCTATTGTGATGCCTATGTCTTGCCATGCTGACTGTGATACCTATGTCTTGCCATGCTGATTGTGATACCCATGTCTTGCCATGCCATTACAATGATACCCATGTCTTGCCATGCTGATTGTGATACCCATGTCCTGCCATGCTGATTGTGATACCTATGTCTTGCTATGCTGATTGTGACACCTATGTCTTGCCATGCTGATTGTGATACCCATGTCTTGCCATACCATAACAATAATACCCATGTCTTGCCATGCTGATTGTGGTACCCATGTCCTGCCATGCTTACTGTGATACCTATGTCTTGCCATGCTGATTGTGATACCTATGTCTTGCTATACTGATTGTGACACCTATGTCTTGCCATGCTGATTGTGATACCCATGTCTTGCCATACCATTACAATGATACCCATGTCTTGCCATGCTGATTGTGGTACCCATGTCCTGCCATGCTTACTGTGATACCTATGTCTTGCCATGCTGATTGTGATACCTATGTCTTGCCATGCGGACTGTGATACCCATGTCTTTTAATGCTATTGTGATACATATGTCTTGCCATGCTATTGTGATGCCTATGTCTTGCCATGCTGACTGTGATATCTATGTCTTGCCATGCTAATTGTGATGCCTATGTCTTGCCATGCTGACTGTGATACCTATGTCTTGCCATGCTGATTGTGATACCCATGTCTTGCCATGCCATTACAATGATACCCATGTCTTGCCATGCTAATTGTGATACCATGTCTTGCCATGCTATTGTGATGCCTATGTCTTGCCATGCTGACTGTGATACCTATGTCTTGCCATGCTGATTGTGATACCCATGTCTTGCCATGCCATTACAATGATACCCATGTCTTGCCATGCTGATTGTGATACCCATGTCCTGCCATGCTGATTGTGATACCTATGTCTTGCTATGCTGATTGTGACACCTATGTCTTGCCATGCTGATTGTGATACCCATGTCTTGTCATACCATAACAATAATACCCATGTCTTGCCATGCTGATTGTGGTACCCATGTCCTGCCATGCTTACTGTGATACCTATGTCTTGCCATGCTGATTGTGATACCTATGTCTTGCCATGCGGACTGTGATACCCATGTCTTTTAATGCTATTGTGATACATATGTCTTGCCATGCTATTGTGATGCCTATGTCTTGCCATGCTGACTGTGATATCTATGTCTTGCCATGCTAATTGTGATACCTATGTCTTGCCATGCTGACTGTGATACCCATGTCTTGCCATGCTATTGTGATACCTATGTCTTGCCATGCTATTGTGATGCCTATGTTTGGCCATGCCATTACAATGATACCCATGTCTTGAAGATCTAGAAGATGACGCTCTCGATGACGACCATGGAAGTTGAAGATCTAGAAGATGACGCTCTCGATGATGATCATGAATGATGAAGATCTTGAAGATGATGCTCTCGATGAAGATCTAGAAGATGAAGCTCTCGATGATGCTCACTGATGATGATGATTTTCAAGATGACGCTCTCGATGATGATCATGGATGATGAAGATCTAGAAGATGACGCTCTCGATGATGATCATGGATGATGAAGATCTACAAGATGACTCTCGATGGTGATCATGGGTGATGAAGATCTAGAAGATGATGCTCTTGACGATGATCATGGATGATGAAGATCTAGAAGATGACGCTTTCGATGATGCTCATGGATGATAAAGATCTAGAAGATGACGCTCTCGATGGAGATCTAGAAGATGACGTTCTCGATGATGATCATGGATGATGAAGATCTAGAAGATGACGCTCTCGATGATGATCATGGATGATGAAGATCTAGAAGATGACGCTCTCGATGAGTGACCATGTCTTACCCTGTCCCTTGCCATGTTGTGGGAGACTAGACAAGTTGACACACGATGGGACAGCACAGGACAATAACACAATGGCACACCACAGGACAAGACAACACAAGAAGGCACAGCATGGCAAAGGATAGGACAACACAAGACAGCCTGGAATGGGATGGGACAGGACGGGACAAGGCAAGACACACAAGACTCATGTAAGACAAGAACAAATGAATACACACAAACACAGACAACAGGGTATGGCACCGGACAGGACAAGACAAGACAAGACACACAAGACATGTAACACAGCAACAAATGCATACACACGAGCACAGACAACAGGGTACAGCACAGGACGGGACAAGACACACACGACATGTAACACACCAACAAATGCATACACACAACCACAGACAACAGGGTACGGCACAGGACAGGACAAGACAAACAAGACACGTAACACACCAACAAATGCATACACACAAGCACAGACAACAGGATACGGCAACAGATGGGACAAGACACACAAAACATGTAACACACAAACAAATGCATACACACAAGCAGAGACAACAGGGAACGGCACAGGATGGGACAAGACACACAAGACATGTAACACAGCAACAAATGCATATACACAAGCACAGACAACAGGGTACGGCACAGGACGGGACAAGACAAGACACACAAGACATGTAACACAAACAAATGCATACACACAAGCACAGACAACAGGTATGCCAACGGACGGGACAAGACAAGACAAGACACACAAGACATATAACACACCAACAAATGCATACACACGAGCACAGACAACAGGGTACAGCACAGGACGGGACGAGACACACACGACATGTAACACACCAACAAATGCATACACACAAGCACAGACAACAGGGTACAGCACAGGACGGGACAAGACACACGACATGTAACACACCAACAAATGCATACACACAACCACAGAAAACAGGGTACGGCACAGGACAGGACAAGACAAACAAGACACGTAACACACCAACAAATGCATACACACAAGCACAGACAACAGGATACGGCAACAGATGGGACAAGACACACAAGACATGTAACACACAAACAAATGCATACACACAAGCAGAGACAACAGGGAACGGAACAGGACGGGACAAGACACACAAGACATGTAACACAGCAACAAATGCATATACACAAGCACAGACAACAGGGTACGGCACAGGACGGGACAAGACAAGACACACAAGACATGTAACACAAACAAATGCATACACACAAGCACAGACAACAGGTATGCCAACGGACGGGACAAGACAAGACAAGACACACATGACATGTAACACACCAACAAATGCATACACACGAGCACAGACAACAGGGTACAGCACAGGACGGGACGAGACATACATGTAACACACCAACAAATGCATACACACAAGCACAGACAACAGGGTACGGCACAGGATGCGACAAGACAAGACACACAAGACATGTAACACACCAACAAATGCATACACACAAGCACAGACAACAGGGTACAGCACAGGACTGGACAGGACAAGACATTCTCGCGTGTCTGTCTTCTCCTGTCCTGTCCCATATCATACCATTAAGTCTCGTCTTACCCTGTCCCTTGCCATGTTGTGGGAGACTAGACAAGTTGACACACAATGGGACAGCACAGGACAATACACAATGGCACAGCACAGGACAAGACAACACAAGATGGCACAGCATGGCAAAGGATAGGACAACACAAGACAGCCTGGCATGGGATGGGACAGGACGGGACAAGGCAAGACACACAAGACTCATGTAAGACAAGAACAAATGCATACACACAAACACAGACAACAGGGTATGGCACCGGACAGGACAAGACAAGACAAGACACACAAGACATGTAACACAGCAACAAATGCATACACACGAGCACAGACAACAGGGTACATCACAGGACGAGACAAGACACACACGACATGTAACACACCAACAAATGCATACACACAATCACAGACAACAGGGTACGGCACAGGACAGGACAAGACAAACAAGACATGTAACACACCAACAAATGCATACACACAAGCACAGACAACAGGATACGGCAACGGATGGGACAAGACACACAAGACATGTAACACACAAACAAATGCATACACACAAGCACAGACTACAGGGAACGGCACAGGACGGGACAAGATACACAAGACATGTAACACAGCAACAAATGCATATACACAAGCACAGACAACAGGGTACGGCACAGGACGGGACAAGACAAGACACACAAGACATGTAACACAAACAAATGCATACACACAAGCACAGACAACAGGTATGCCAACGGACGGGACAAGACAAAACAAGACACACAAGACATGTAACACACTAACAAATGCATACACACAAGCACAGACAACAGGGAACGGCACAGGACGGGACAAGACACACAAGACATGTAACACACCAACAAATGCATACACACAAGCACAGACAACAGGGTACGGCAAAGGACGGGACAAGACAAGACAAGATACAAAAGACATGTAACACACAAACAAATGCATACACACAAGCAGACAACAATGTACGGCACAGGATGGGACAAGATGAGACAAGACATGTAACACACCAGCAAATGCATACACACGAGCACAGACAACAGGGTACGGGACAAGACAAGACAAGACGCACAAGACATGTAACACACAAACAAATGCATACACACAAGCACAGACAACATGGTACGGGACAGGACGGGACAAGACAAGACAATGAACAGGACAAGAGTTGAGACAATAGACATGACAAGATACAAGACAATGGACACGACAAGATACAAGACAAGAGACAAGACAAGACAATGAACAGGACAAGAGAGAAGACAATGGACACGACAAGATACAAGAGGCAAGAGAAGACGATGGACAGGACAAGAGACAAAAACAAGACACATGATGGGACAAGAGACAAGACAAAAACAATACACAGGGGAAGACAACACACATGACAAGACAAGGGACAGGACAAAGGACAAGACAACACAATTGACAGGGCAAGAGAAGACAATGGTGATGACGGTCTAGATGATGACGATCTCGATGATGATCTTGATGACGACGCTGACAATCTAGATGATGACGATCCTGATGATGACGATGAAAAAGATGACGATCCTGATGATGACGATCTCAAAGATGACGATCCTGATGATGGGAAGATGACGATCTCGATGATGACAGTCGCAGGTAGTACCGTCTACTTCTACTTACGGTAGCAGGCGATGCCTGACCTGACTCTCTCATATATATATGATGAAGTCTATTCATGACTAGAGACACTGTATGAGGAGGAGGTGGATGGTGATGAGGTTGATGATGATTATAATGTTGATGATGACAATGGACAGGACAAAAGGCAAGAGAAGACGATGGACAGGACATGAGACAAAACAAGGGGCAGGACAAGAGACAAGACAAGACAATGAACAGGACAAGAGACAAGACAATGGACACGACAAGATACATGACAATGGACACGACAAGATACAAGACAAGACATGGGACAGGACAAGAGACAAGACAAAAACAAGACACGGGATGGGACAAGAGACAAGACAAAAACAATACACAGTGTAAGACAAGACACATGACAAGACAGGAAAAGAAAAAAACAAGACATACAAGACATGTAACAAACCAACAAATGCATACACACAAGCACAGACAACATGGTACGGCACAGGACGCGACAAGACAAGACACACAAGACATGTAACACAAACAAATGCATACACACAAGCACAGACAACAGGGTATGCAAACGGACGGGACAGGACAAGACAAGACACATAAGACATGTAACACACCAACAAATGCATACACACAAGCACAGACAACAGGGTACGGCACAGGATGGGACAAGACAAGACAAGACACACAGGACATGTAACACACTAACAAATGAATACACACAACCACAGACAACAGGGTACGGCACAGGACAGGACAAGACACACAAGACATGTAACACACCAACAAATGCATACACACAAGCACAGACAACATGGTACGGCAACGGACGGGACAAGACACACAAGACATGTAACACACCAACAAATGCATACACACAAGCACAGACAACAGGGAACGGCACAGGACGGGACAAGACACACAAGACATGTAACACACCAACAAATGCATACACACAAGCACAGACAACAGGGAACGGCACAGGACAGGACAAGACACACAAGACATGTAACACACCAACAAATGCATACACACAAGCACAAACAGGGTATGGCACAGGACGGGACAAGACAAGACACACAAGACATGTAACACACCAACAAAAGCATACACACAAGCACAGACAACAGGGAACGGCACAGGACGGGACAAGACACACAAGACATGTAACACACCAACAAATGCATACACACAAGCACAGACAACAGGGAACGGCACAGGACAGGACAAGACACACAAGACATGTAACACACCAACAAATGCATACACACAAGCACAAACAGGGTATGGCACAGGACGGGACAAGACAAGACACACAAGACATGTAACACACCAACAAAAGCATACACACAAGCACAGACAACAGGGTACGGAACAGGACGGGACAAGACACACAAGACATGTAACACAAATAAATGCATACACACAAGCACAGACAACAGGGAACGGAACAGGACGGGACAAGACACACAAGACATGTAACACACCAACAAATGCATACACACAAGCACAAACAGGGTATGGCACAGGACGGGACAAGACAAGACACACAAGACATGTAACACACCAACAAAAGCATACACACAAGCACAGATAACAAGGTACGGAACAGGACGGGACAAGACACACAAGACATGTAACACAAATAAATGCATACACACAAGCGCAGACAACAGGGTACGGCACAGGATGGGACAAGACAAGACACACAAGACATGTAACACACCAACAAATGCATACACACAAGCACAGACAACAGGGTACGGCACAGGATGAGACAAGAGAAGACAAGACACACAAGACATGTCACACAGTAACAAATGCATACACACCAGCACATACAACAGGGTACGGCACAGGATGAGACAAGACAAGACAAGATACACTAGATATGTAACACACCAACAAATGTATACACACAAGCAGAGACAACAGGGTATGGCACAGGACGGGACAAGACAAGACAAGACACACAAGACATGTAACACCAACAAATGCATACACACAAACACAGACAACAGGGTACGGCACAGGACGGGACAAGACAAGACACATACAAGACTGATGTAACATACAAACATATGCATACACACAAGCATACACACAGGCAGACATACATACCCAAGGTCCACAGCCTGGAAGAGAGAGCTTTGATGAGGCACCAGACACACCTCTTCTTCCCCACTGAAAGCTCCCTCTACATCAGCAACCATCCCTGACGATGGTCCCACTGTCTGGACTGTGAAGTCCAGATTGGTACCTAAAATCGCTAGGTCAGACAGTTCAAAACCAGCTGATGCTTCGGATGCACTATCTGCATCCTGCTCCAGAGTCACAGTAAGTGGATCCTCCAGAATCACCTCTGAGACAGGGGAGGGGTCTGACAGGGGGTCAGGGAGATCCAGCAAAGGGAGGACATGGACCACAGTCTCTGCATCCCTTGCCAGTTCTGGAGTCTGCATCTGAAAAACATTGTGAAAGTTTATTAACACAAGGAGATGTAGAGCCACTCAGCTGTTGGTTACTAATGATAGTATCAGAGTAAAAAGCAGAGACATGATCAGCGTTTCTGATGCCATGTTTGCAATGTGAACGAAGTCCTTATGCACAACTGTAAGATCAATATTAGGTCTTATTCTGATGGGCACAAGTTAGACAGGTGTCTGTTATATAAAAGGACATTAATAAAAGAATTTTTACTGGGGATTAACAAATGTTCATTTTTAACATGTGTTTGTTATATTGAGGTGTCTGCTATGGCAGGTTGCACTGTAGTTACATTGTCCACATGCAAAATTAAATGTCCCTTTGTGAATGAAAACAAGTTTCTATTTGATCTAAACTTCCTGTTCTCTTGTAATGTTCATTTCTTTATTTTCTTTGGGTAAATCACAGTATTTGGCCTTTTTGCAGCTTTTACATGTTATATCAGCATAGAAGCCACAGTTGTGGCCTAAAATACAATCTTAATGTCCAGAAACATATGGGGGTGCATACTGTAGGTGTTTCCCAGTTTCAGTTCTTTTCAAAAATTACATTTTTTTCCAACACCTGTGAATACACCCCCAAAATGGCCATATTTTACCGTTATGCTGTTGCACTGAAAAATATTTCATTTTTCAACAAAGAATATTATTATTTCCTTATATTAGCAAAACAGTGTTGTCAGTATTCTTACAGAAAATTTCATCACAAAAATTTTAATGTATTTGTCAAAAGTAAAGGTAGCAAATTGGTGGATATATCAATAAAAATGTGGAACCTATACTTTGTTATGCTTTTTTATATTCTTGTTACCCTCTTCTAGTTATGTCTGTAATTATTAGGAAAGATTTCATATTATTTTACTGATTTCATATATAAAAGTTAAACTAGAGTTATAAATGCTGCAGAAACCAAAGAAATGTCAGATTGGAGTCTTAATTTTTTTTTAACTGAGTATCCACTGAAATAAAACCTGGTGCGGAAAAATATGTAGAGTCCATAACCACTCACAGTTTTCCTATTTTGAAGACACTCACAACAGTTTTATTAATTTTGGTTATACATACTGTGGGTATGGTTTCAAAAATATACAAGTCATGGATATATTTTTCATTACAAATTTCCTGATGGACAAAACATGGTTACGGACACTACAAAAAACTGTAGTGTCCGTAACCTGAAAATATATGTAATAGTTCTGGAGCCATTTTTCAAAACTTTAACCATATCAAACTAAAACTTTCCATATCATTAGTATTGCATCATCTTTGGCTGAAAATATTCTATGTTACAGGATGATGCAACAATTTCCTTATGCAATATTGCATCATTAAATGCTTGTCTGCAAAAAAGAAAAATAAGTCCTTGGTATTTGCATCCAAGTAGTACATTCCAGCAACCTTCGCTTCAACCGAGTCACTTGGAAGCATGGAGGGATTCCTCAACATCATTACCGACAAGAAATTATCTGTCAAAGTTGAAATAATGGTAAGTATGAAAGTGAAATACTCTACCAATATTTTCTGTAGAGTCCATAACCTATATTAGGCAAATGAGATATCAATGTTTTATGTCATTATTATGCTCGAATACAGCACTTTTTGTGTTAAACTGTCCTTTATCATACCTATCTGAAATACTTTAGTCAATACTTTTTGCTAAATTAAATTTTTGTTTGATTTTTTAATTAAAAATTGCGAAATTTAATGAAAAGTTAGAATAAAAGTAATTATGTCCTATTTTACCCCATTTAGTACACTTTCAATCTTTCCTTCAGAATAATATATGACTGTTTTCAATATATGCACAAACTAACTGACACTAAAGGGTTTCAAATATGTGTACATATCGATGATGTTAATATGATACAAAAAGGTTACGGACACTACGCATTGTAAACATGTATGTTTTAAATGTTCATACTATAATACACATATGTATTAAATGCATACTGACATAAAAGCCCTACCTAAACAAGATTTCTTTTCTGCAAAAGGGTTTTGATGAGTAAAATGTTTTAATTCCTATAAATCCTGAGAAGTCTATTAAAAAGCTTGACATTGTTGGTATTATATTAATAAGTAGACACAAATATTTGCAAATGAAAGTGCAAGTAATAACCTCTTGGTTACACATGACACAGGTTAATGATATTAATAACTGGTAATGCAGAAGCACTATGTTAAGGCACAACTTCAGTTTGATAATGATACAGATTTCTAATTCAGGTTGGTTTTTTTCCTCAGCAGTATCCAATATGGATTTAAGATCATCCAAACTATCTGGAAACCATGGAGCTGGTGGACATATCGAGAGGGAAAAAAACAGAAACAGACGATGTAATGAAAAGAAGAAAAATTGCCCTGAAAGTGAAAACCTGGAGGGCAAAACAAAAGTTAGACAAATCCAGAGATGAAGAATTGAAGGAAAGGGACAGAGAAAGAAAGAAAAGAGCAAGGCAAGAAGAAAAAGAAACAACCAAGTCCTGTCCAGAGAAGCTACAATTACTTAAACATCGAAAACGCGATGAAATGCAACGGTACAGAGAAAAGGTCAAAAACAAGAAAACATTATTGCAGGGCAACAATAAGTCTGCAAACAGAACAAACAATACCCAGAAGAACAGCTGAAAACTAAGAGACAGACATCACTTCTGGAAAAGAAAACAGCTGTTCAAAGAACCCAAATATGGAGATTGAGAGTCCAACTGAAAGGAAGTGAGCAGGGTTCGTCAAAAAACTCAGAACTAGATCTTCCCAGTTCATCACACCAAGATGGGAATATCTTTTCTTCCAGATATTCCAAATACAGAAGTCTGAGGAAAGTGAAATCAGCTCTTCCAAAAACTCCAAAGAGAAAAGCTGAAGCATTAAAATATTTGATTAACACTCCATCTACCTCAAAGATTCTCACAGAACAGAATGTTATTGCAAGTCCAGAATGCAGAAGAAAAATTGAAGTAGCCGACACAATACTTAAAGGAATTCAGGAAAGTCTAACTGAAGTGAAAGAGCCAAAGCAAAAGAGAGCGACAAAAGGAATGCATATAACATCATTCGTGGAGCTGTAATTAAGAGGGGCCCCTTTGGGACAAACACAGTGCTAAAGAAACACCTCAATTTGTTTGCATATATTCATTAAACACTTAATTTCATAAGTTTAGCATTATACTGATAGCTTGTTGTTATAATTTGATATGAAAGGTTCGTAATTTCAGTATTGCAAGACTGTTAATGGGCTCAAGTTAATAACAAATGTACCAATCTTCCAAGATTTCATTATCTTTTTCAATTTCTGTTTAATGATAAAGGAATGAAAGAGATTATTTAAGCAGAACATGTCAAAATAAGTTTATTCATTTTGTGAATTATGTAGTGTCCGTAACTGTTTGGACCTTTGTCTGGTACATTAATTTAATTTTTTTCATATGCAGTTCTGGAACTAGAACATGTGGTTGATTATTGCCTATAGGTTCAAACAACAATATCAAAGCAATATTTTCCATTTCCCTTGACCTTTTTAGTATATTCTGATAAAATTATGCTCCGTTAAAATAGTGTTTCAGCAGGTGCTGAAGAGAGAGTAAGGTTTTATTCGCCTAAGACCTATCTAGTCACATAAAAGTTATTATTTTTGTTTGTTTATGAGTTCAAGTTTGTTATATTACAAAAAATGTAATGTTCAAGTGAAAACCATGACTGACTTTGCTTGTTATATTCACCCTGTAGTGTCCGTAACCAGTACCTACTCTACCTCCAGCAAACAAGAAAAAAATAATCTCGCCATTTTCTCTTCAATAAACCATTAAATTTTCAGAGGTTTAAAGTGTTGAACTTCCAAAATCAAGTTGTTTCAACAGAATTCTGTGAAGTTGAAATTTGACCCCCATGTGCAACACATCTGGGCCAAATATCGTGATTTACCCGTCTTGTCTATTCTCATTTCTTTGCGCATTGATATATTTTGTAATTCCCCTATTTGACTCTTTTCTTGTACATTTATTTATTATTTTGTTAATTCATTCATTTGTTCACATATTTACTCTCTGACTCTGCTCCTATGTGTATTTGTTTGTACAGTCCTTCCAGTACAGAAAAATCTTGCCTATTCACACGAGCTGCCCATAAGCTGCACGAGAAACTTGTTAGCAATGCGTGTAAATTGGGTAGATTTTGCAAGCTCATTTGTGCAGTTTGTTAGATCTTGTGAGCCATTGAAAAACTAACCAAATTTTCTCATGTGCAGATTTTGCTCAGGTGAGAATTTGAATGTTCACATCAGAAAGTATAACTTAGAAAACATTTTTTCACCATTACATTGGACTTTGTTTGAAAATAAGGCAGAGTTCTAATTTCTCATTCCAGTTATCTTTTTTAAAGAATAACCAGCAAAATTGCCAACTGAATTAGATCATTATTGGAAGTCTAAGTAAAATTAATCAGAAAAACTCAACTGTCCACAAAACCCGAGACTGTAATAACAACACACATTAGACTCGGGTACAATCTTAACACTGTGATAATTGAAACTTCCTTCATGGAAAAATATTTGCATGAACTTCATTAAAACTATATATTGCATGAAACATCTAAATTTCAGTTGTTGTTGAGGGGTTTATTTAATTTGACAATCCTAAGTTATCCGAAGCATTAAAGCAATTTCTTGATCATCAAATATTTAAGAACAGTAAATGTGATTCTTTGATTTTTTAACTATATATTTTGAATAAAAGTTGCTAAAATCTTTACATGCAAAAGCTGGTGAAACCCATGTTTGCTAGTCACTGGAAAAAACTTGAATGCCGAACAGCTTCAGCTAGTTATATCTTCAATAGGTATCTTGGTACAATGTAAATAATGTAGAACTATATGAAACAGGGGGGCGGGGGGCGATGTTCATGTCCATTCTTATGTATTCATTCAATTTTTAAATGCCCATAGCATTCTTTTATATTGTTTTGGGGATGATTTTGTACTAGTAATTCTTTAAGGAAAAGGAAAAGATAGTTCTCATGTTTAATCAATATAAGTAAAACTTACTGATTTAAAATTAGATAGTGGAGAGGTCACATGTACTCTCACTTAAAATCTAATGTTGTATCCATGTTTCATCTACGTCGGATTTTTAGAACTTTTAAATAACATTCTTGATCATTGGTTTGGGGATGATTTTCTAACAGTAATTCTTCAAGGAAAAATTAAAGATAGTTGTCACGTTTAATCAATATGAGTAAAACTTCACGCCGATTTCAAACTGGATATCAGGGATGTCACACACACCCTATTTAAAATCTCACAATTTTGCATCCATGTTTCATCTTCATCTGATTTTTTAAAATTTAAATAACATTCTTTATCATTGGTTCTGGGATGATTTCATACAACTAATTATATTGGTGGGGTGGGGGTGGAAGATAACATAATATAATATTTGATAGCTGCAGTGTAACCTGTACCAAATTCTACAGTAACACATTTTTTGTGTCATTTGTTATGTCTAGTGGTTTGAAATGAGCAAACCTTTTATTAAAAGGTATTAGTACTCAGATACGAAAAAAAAATCAGAATTCACTTATTATAATATGTAATATAATGGTTTTTTTGCAAAAACTTTATGATGAAATATGATGTAACTGCTCAACAAATATGTAACAAGGACAACAAAAACTCGCATCTTTCTTGCATCTCACTGTATAATTTCTTGTTCATTATTATGTACCCCATAGATTGACTAAATGACAATTATGAAAATGATAGGTGGTTACAACAAGTACACTTACAGTCATGTGCAAAGATGTTGGTCTTTGTGTAGATGGACAAATAAGTTGTGTAATCAGGGTTCTAAATTTCAAAATACCAAAACTGAAGCAACTGAATTATCACATGAAATTCAGTGATGGATAGAAATGGGAATTTCAGTGGATGGAATAAAGTTCAAAGGGACATGAATATGTATTCTGCTCTTCCTGTAAAGTTGATTTTAAAATCTGTTATGGTGGCAAGAAAGACATGTGTGATGCAGAAACCTCATCACATAAAAGCATATTAACTGCGACAACAAATATGCCATCACTTTAATCCATGTTTGCAGATTCTGCATCAAATGTGGACAAAGTTGCATGTGCTGAGACACTATTTGCCAACTTTATAGCCAAACATAACCTCCCGTTTCTGGTAGCAGATCATTATCAGATCTAGTCAAAATAATGTTCCCGGACTTGGAAATTGCACAAAAGTTCTCATGCAAACAGACAAAAACTACTCGTATTATGACCCAAGCTTTAGGTCTTCATTGGGATGAGAAAGTCACAGACATGTGCCACAATGAAAAATTCACCATTCTCACTGATGAGTTAAATGATCAAGGGGATAATAAAATGCTGACAGTCTGAATTCGTGTAAACAGGATATCCACAAGATTCCTTGGAATACCAACATGTAACATTGGATCAGGAGAACTCCTTATGCAAGTTTAAAACTTTTTAATTGTTCATAAGAAATCATGATCACAACTGTATTATAATTATAATAATAATAATACATGCAAAATGAATAATATGAATATTATGGATACAGTACAGGAATCCATAATGCCTTGGCTTGAATGAGGATTTTGTCTTCGTTTGTAATGCTAGTTAAGTGATAATCATTTTCTGGATTTCATTGTTGTTGTTAAAGGATGGTGATAGTGATGATAATGATGACAACAAAGACATCTGAAAATTAGGCTTAAAGTCACAAAGGGTGTGATGGTATAATGCATGCATCAGTGCTTCATGTGGACAAAAATCTTAGACATTAAAACAACATTAGATGCTTGGGAGTGCAATCAATACTCGCTAATCTGATTAGGTAGGTCGTCTTTTCTCCCATGATCAATATTGATAATTATTAGCTATTGATGGGTGAACAATGAAACAATATTATTAGTCTGCACTACTAATTGGAAATTAAAAGCAGTGATGAGTACCATTGAAGGAAAATTTCACCCCAGTGCATATTTGCCATATTCCCAGACAGTGTTGGGGTTTTTTTGAGATTCAAAAAGTGTGTTTTTAGGTCCCAAGGGGGGTCAGTGCGCGTGACCCCCAAAAGCGACGTCATCCAAATGAGAATAAGCTATCTTTTGAAATCAGCCTATAGCAAATGACTGGAATTTCAAATCTGAATAATAGAAAATACCATGTGTTTTCTCTGAAGCATTTAAAATACTTTTTTTTTAAAAAAATTTAAAAATGGTAGATTTAGCATTGTCAAATAACATCACCACAAACATGGTCACAACTTCACAGATATTAAATACAAAACCAAGTTACTGTCTTTAAAATCCATTGGACAGTGGAATGTATTTTTAATTACATGCAGTCTATGCTGGTTTCAATATTTATGTAGTTAGTTTGACGGTAAAGTAAGTGTCATTTGTGTTCACAAATATGCCTACACTTTTCCATCGCGAATGAGCATCCATGCACGTCTAAGTTGGCGCAAGCAATGGCTTATGTCGCTAAAAGTGATAAAACCTGTAAGATGGCAATGAATATCCATTTCAAAACAATTAATTGTCAATGAAAACAGTCAAGGTGGTAGTCGGCTGAGTTGCTCAAGTCTTTGATCACTGCTATTGTAACGTATTTTCGAGGTTAAAGTCACAACTACGGTAGTGAAGATTTGATTTATTCTCCGGCTGAATTAATGAAAAGTGGTACTAATTTATGCAAATACACAATTTGTCATTTTATTAATAATTTAACACTTTTAAATTATCAAAATTCAATGGTGCAGTTCATTTCAGGTTAACCAGATATTCAAACATGTTATGTTTTCATGAGTTACTTAATCACATGATAAAACGTTTATTGCAATCATGTAAATGTCCAAGGAAAATATGAAAAAGTTAAGGTGGCAAAAGATTATCTTTTTTTTTTTTTTTTAAGCACTTCCAGTGCATTATGTACTACAATTTTCCTTTGTCCCTTTACACAATGTTGTGTATCCCCCCAATCTGGAGGGTGAGGGGACACAGTTTCCCCTGACCTTTGGATTCAAGTTGCAACACTGCAGTAGAGATTGAATGGTGCTGTTATTCAACCTACCGAAATAATCAAGTTTTGAATTTTATATATGGAGTAAAAATCTGACTTCAAAGAAACGTTGCCACTAATCACAAACTTTAATAAAGATGGCTTCAACATTTCTCATTCAATACAGTCAGTGATGTGTAATAACATTTGTTTTTCAACACGCATCTGTTTAATTGGGTTGTTCCACTTAGTGTACTTTACCTATGCAAATTAGCCTAATGGGCTCTCCCTCGGCAGTGCTCAAAGGATTTGACACGACACATCACCCTTGCTTTTGTAAGCCAATTCAGTAAATATCTGAAAGGTGTCTGTTTATCTCTGACCACCTTACCTTTTAATTGTCTTTAAAACAGCTGTATAAGCTGCCCCGAGGATAGTTTTACATGAGCTCTGAGCACGACTGTTTACTGTTTATACATACAACAGATTACAGGCATATATCAATCTGGTCAAGAAACGTAAAAAAAAAAAAAAAAAAAAAATTATGGGAATTTTTTTTTTTTTCCTGCAAGATTGTTGAAAATCGTGTTTTTCGAAACACGACCGTGTCGTGGGGTTTGGGAGTCCAAAATCGTGTTTTTCGCGTGACACGTCGTGTTATGGCATGTATGCCAGTGGTTGTTTTTTTAAACTGTTTCAATGAAATTCTGAGAGAATTATATTGATAGAAGTAATTTCTTGATTTAAATCTTATGGACATGTAATATTTCTTAGAAATCTCAACTGCAGCATAAAAAACAGTTTATTAGAAAGTTCTTCTGTTTTGCATTTTGTATTGCAGTGGTGAAGCTGTCTGAGAAGTTCATGATATTAACCCAGAATGAGAAAACTGCACTAGTCTGGAAATTCGGGACTACATTCTGACTCCCAAAGAAGAACTTCCCAAATCGACCCAGACAGTACAGTACCAATCTGGAGCAGTTTTGGCAGACAGTCAGCAATCTGAAACTACCCACAAGCAGGAAACAATTTAAGCTTCTTGGTGGACTTGGTAAAGTTGTACTGACATTGCCACATTCTAATGCCGACATTGAAAGGACATTTTCCATTCCGAGGAAAATTCAGGTTGACTATAGAGGAAATCTGGATCCAGTGACAGTTCATCATCTTTTAAGTTTCAAATTGATGATCATTCGTTTGGATAACCATCCGCATACCTGTCAACCTGTACAGGAATCCCATAATTTGTATGTTTTTTTGGGTCGTTTTGCAGTGTATTGCCATAAAGTTTTGTACAGTTTTTATATTTAAAAAAAAAAAATCTCAGCAAGTCCTTATTTTCGTGCTTTAATTACTACATCTACCTTTTTTTTTGGCCATTCATGCCCTCTGGGCGTACTGAATATTTGATTCTACCACTCTCCATGTATACATTTATATCCTGTATAACACCTACAGGTGCTCAGTGATAACTATCGCGTAAGTGTACATTCTGTTACCGCTTGACTGCATATTGGGCTAAGTGACCAAATTATCGGCAAATCAAAACACCTCAAACAAAACAAAGCCGTATGATTAATTAACAGTGTTTTAAGCGGCTTTGTTGCACTGTGTTTACTCAAACCAGATCCTCACAAGTGGCTCACTTTGATTTTAATCCAGCGAGTCAGGTAATTAAATTAATGAAAGGTATACTTTACCAACATCAGTGTTGGTTTCCTTATGAACTGATTCAATGAAAGTAATGATTCTTTCATTTTTAACTGATTATGCAGACGATCAACTTTCACGTGCGATATTGCGTTTGAAGCGAGACAATTATGCTAATTAATGAGCTCTGTTCGTATTTAAAAGAGAAAATGTTTATGATCACTTAGAAGTAGTTGTCAAGCAAGCTGATATTTACTATGTGTATAAAATGAGTTTTGCTAATTATTTTCACAAGGAAGGTAATAAGGACGATTTGAAGACGTAAAAATCTTGTGAAAGTGGAGGGATAAAACGTAAGACTGCTACTAAGTGTGAGAATTCCTTAAACCAAGAGAGTGTAAAAATTCTAATGAACATTTCGCCAAATGGACCAGAGCTTGAGGACTTTAACTCAGACACAGCTATCAAACTGCTGGCTTAGTGCTGGTGCAGGTGGCAGACATGTACATTGACATTTTTTTCAAAATCCAGCAGCTAAAACATATTTACATGTACCTGAAGTAGCCAAATGTACATCAACAACTGTTTTAGAAAAATGAAATTCTTTTAAGAAATAATTATGTTGTATATTATTTCATTTCTTCTTTCTATGGATTAAGTACATACATCTCATCAAATCTCAGCAAGTGATTACCATTTTGGGACAAGTGAAAAACAAGGTGGGACAAGTGAAAAGTAAGGTGGGACAAGTGAAAAGTAAGGTGGGACAAGTGAATTTTCTGAAACCACTTCTCCTGGACAAGTGGATGAAAAAAAAAAATTGCTCAGCCCTGTCTTTGGCATAAGGTTTTTCTGGTCTTTGTAAAGTTTTTTTTGGTCTGGTGTACAGGTTTTTTTTCTCTGGAGGTTGACAGGTATGCATCTGACGTATTTCACAATCATTGTTAAAAAGCAAAAATGGTATTCTGTTACATCTGCAGCATATTAATGGCTACAGTTTCCATATCCTGACCTATATGTTAAATATAAGAACCGAGATTTGTTCTTTGCATCCTCTATAATTACACAATCACAATATCACTTGGATATTTTTCAATGACAATGTTGAAATTGTTTGAAAATTATCTCATTTGGTGTCTTGTGTTACATCTTTTGTTCAACCAAAAAATATATTTTGTTTTACACAATACGCATAAGAAACTATCTCCTTTATTACAGAAATAAATATCAGGTGTTTTATAATTATGTAACCTGGACAAGTTATAATAACTCTAAAAAAAATTAAAAAGTCAGTCTGAGATGTAACACAAATTTTATGACAAATAAATTCTGTACCATTTATCTATTCATTATATTTGAAAAATATGTAAATTTTAAAAAATCTGAATATAAAAAGTGATATATTTTATTCAGTTCTGATGTTTTGTATTCCCAAAGATAAATTCAAGGAATTTGGGAACAAAACAAGGAGTCGGTGAAGAAATTGAAGGACTTCTCAAAGATAAAACCATTTTTAAAATTCAAGTTCAAGACAACCCATCAAATTCACAGATTTTTCAAAGTTGTACGAACAATGTGTACCAATGATCAAACCTACCAAAAAAGCATATCTGCACCCATTCCCAGTAACTCATTTTTAAAGTCATCAAAACCAGCCTGTTGTACTGATTTAAAATGATATATAAATTTGCACAGGACTTGCCTGAAAATATGTACAAATGTCGATAGGGCCGTTTTTACTATAAACTACCAACACTGGAAATAAAGGCAACATTAATATTAATTTTATGAGGAAACATCAATACAATGAACAAGTTTTTGGCAAGCAATTTTCCATAATGGTTTCTATACTGGACAACAGAACCATAGGTTATGTTTTTAGATCTTAAGACCTTTGTGCATTAAAAGTTCTGACCTTTAAAACAAGGACATAAAGTATTTCATTTTCTCTCTACAACTTGCACCGAGAGGATAAATGCCATGGACATGATTCTTAAGGCTAAATATTTCCTCAGGACGCCGTTAAGAAAAGCATGGGTACTGTCACGACTTTCTTTACATTACAATGGATATATTTTCAACACCATTTCAGGTGAAATACATACCTCAGCAACTCTCATCCTTGCCATGGATCTTGTCACTACCGTACTGCACACACCGCTGTGGCAGCGATAGTAATTCCTCAAGGGAATAACCATTGCTGCAACAACACCAATTTCTATCTAAATATTCTTAAAGGCTATGGGGGATTTCAGGCACTGCTCAAAATATTACTGAAAAAGAAAAAAATACAAACTAGTACAGCAATATTGCATTTAGAACTATTTGAGAAGGAGGAAGAATGAGAGAAAGAAAAATTATATTATACAATTACAGACTCTTTGCCATACACCTGGTTACAACCTGATGCCTCAGTGACAGCAATAGTAGTTCCTCAAGGGAAATAACCATTGCTACCACTACATCTATTCCTATATAAATACTCTCAAAGCACAATATTATATAATTATAAACTTTTATTTAGGTGAATATCAAGGTTTATGAAAAAGTAAACATCATACTGACTGATGTGAAGCACCGAGATTAATACGATAGGTTTACTTGTTCCTAAAACTTCATCTTCATCAAAACAAAGTTCTGCAATAATGTTTTATTACACAATAGAGAAAAAATGAAAAAATCTGCTTTAGAATTCTAGATATGCCATTTCAACTGCACAACACTAAGAACATAATATTGTGACATCACATTTAAGCCAATAATATCATGATCATGTGACAAGAATAACTGAGGCCCCGGGTGTCCAAGTGGTCTAAGGCGCTTGACTTTTCAGATCACTGACATCTCCCCTCTGTCCACGTGGATTTGAATCTTCGGCTGGGCCAAAGTGGGTATGTGAGAAAGCTTGTCAGTAGCTTCCCATTGGTCGCTGGCTCTTCCCTGGGTTTTCCCCAGGTTCTTCCTCCACCAGATGTGGACAGAGGTGAGATGTGAGAGTGACATGTAAAGGCCACCAAGGGCCCCAATAAGAGAGAGATCGAGAGGTATCTTAACCACCATGATATATGCCTGTAACCTGTAGAATGCATACATAGTCAACAGTCCTGCTTAGAGCTCAGTAAAACTATCTTCAGCTATTGTCAGAGAGGCAACTAAAAGGCAAGTGTCAGAGATGAACAGCCACCATTTCACAAGATTACTTAATTGGTTGATAATAGCTAAGGTGATATTGTATTAAGTCCTTTGAACACTGCTGTCAAAGAACTCATTATGATAATTTGCTAATTTGCATAGCTAAAGTACACTAAGTGGAACAACCCAATTTGTTTGAAGTCCGGTAAATCAAAGAGATGTGTGTTGAATAACAAGTTTTTACACATCATTGCCTTGAATAAGAATGTTTAAACCATCTTTATTAAATATTTTTGGCAAGTTCATGATCAAAGGCAACATTTCATTGAAGTCTGAGTTTACTCCTTATATAAAATGCAAAACCTGATTATTTTGGTAGTCAGAATAGTGTACAAGACTAGTGATTCATCTTTTAAGGCAAACGGTCGAAATGCAACTGTGATTCTGGGAAGGAAAAGCCATTTGTGAAGCAAGAATAGCCCAGCAAAACTAAATTTCAGAACTCCGGATTGACAAAGTTTGACTTTGTGAAGTGCAGCAGGAAGAAAGCATCTAGTTCTTTACACATATTGCAAACACCATGTCGACATTAGCCATTCTGCTTTGCACATACTGCAAACACCATATCGGCATTAGCCATTCTGCTTTGCACATACTGCAAACACCATATAACACCATATAGACATTGGTCATTTTGAAATGGACGACATTTGTCCACATAGCAACTACAACTAACATTGGGACAAGGCATGAATGTACAGCTCAGTCCCAAAGCAAGTTACAGGTTTAAACAATCAGCAGAAGATGTTGCAAATCATTTTTCAGACCTGTGTATGTAAATGTTCCTGAATAGCAATACAGTGGTCCCCCTCTTATAAGACCACCCCTTCTGCAGCAAAAAAGTGGCCTTATAAGATGGGTGGCCTTTCTAGAGGGGGATCACACAGTTGTGAGTAATAACTACATATAAAGTATAAAAGATGTAACTAATTTTTATATATCGTTGTGGCATCAGTTTCGGAGCATCATGTGTTTCGGAGCGGCCATTTTATTTCGTGATAACATGCAGCTGATGATGCAATTTTCAGAAGTTTTGTAGACAGTCCTTTCACGCTTTGCTACACTTTCATACCCATTCAAAATACTTTTTTTCCCCCCATAATATCAATGAATTGAAACGTTTGGTGCAACTTCATTTGTTGTCATCTGTCAAATGAATAAAATCAGGTGACTTCTTATCTCCGCCCACTGCTCAGTTATTTTTTCCTACGGAAGTCCATTAAGGGAATAATTATAAATTTTGCTGTTTAATTTAATGGGATATTTTTTATTTTTGTATCTCCTTATTTGATGTTTTTAATACAGAAAAAAAGAGTAATCGATTTTAATGAAATAAATAAATAAAATTTAATGATAAATGCTTATATATTGGAAAGTTAACATTTACATAATTTTTTAAAGAAAAAGTATTAAACAATTTTAATAATGTCATAAATACATTACGCGCATTTTTCCATGATTTTCAGAATGGTGGAAACCTGCATCGACACTATTGTCGTTATGACCAAGAAGCTTTAACTAAAGCATACATGGATGTTAAGGAGAAAAAAATTCCAGTTAAAAAGGCGGCAAGGTTGCATAGTGTTCCCTAAACAACTTTACGCCAACGAGTCATTGGTGAAGTGGACATTGACACGGTTAAATCTGGGCCAAATCCATTATTTTCCTTGGAGCATGAAGCTAGGCTTGTAGACCACATTTCTCGTTTGGCGAAAGTGGGCTATGGTTATACCCGTTCAGATGTATGTAATTTGGCCACTGACAATGCTGTTGACATTGGACTTCGTCAGAAGGATAATCCATTATCACTGCAGTGGTATCGCAACTTCATATCGCGATAGCCTAATTTAACTGTTAAAAAACCAAGGTCTCTCGCAATCGCACGTGCAAAATCGACATCAAGAGAGAAAGTAACCGCATATTTTGAGGAACTGGAGAAAATCAAGAACACTTATAACCTGAAGGAGAAACCACAGTACATTTACAACATCGATGAGAAGGGCATTTCCGATAATCATACCCCTCCTTTTGTAGTCGCCGATAAAAAATCGAAACCTGTCGCAATTACCAGTGGAATGTCATATAATGTGACTGTTTTATCGGCCGGGAATGCTTTAGGTTCATCCATTCCTGCTTATTTTATATTTCCGGGAAAGCGAATGAGAAATGAATTGCTTGAGGGTGCAACAACTGGTGTTTCTAGTACTGTTAGTGAGACTGGATGGTCCAATGTTCAAGTATTCAGGAAATATCTCGAGGAACATTTCATCAGCTATGTACAAGGGCGTGATCCATCTCAGCCACTGCTTCTGTTGTATGACAGACACAGATCAGACGTATCTTTGGCAGTCATTGATTGGGCAAAACAACATAACATCATTCTTTTCGTATTACCGCCTCACACTAGTCATGTTCTACAACCGCTTGACGTCTGATGTTTCGGACCGTTTCAGAAAATATACAATAATGAAAGGGCAAAATTCATTAGAGAAATGTCATCATCATCTGTTCCTAAGCACGCCATATGTGACATAGCATGCAGAGCCTACAACTTAAGTCTGTCTGGTACAAATCTTCGATCATCTCTTAAAAAATGTGGAATCTACCCCTTCAACCCATCTGCCATAGACTGTGCGTCATTCATACCATCTACAGTATTCCAACATGAAAGCAATGACTCTGATTCCAACGAAGTTACCAACCATACCATCTCACAAAATAACGAATGTTTTACTCCCAACGAGGACAAAGCAGTAGGTTGTCATGCTCTGAGTCCAAGCAGTCGAGCTGCTGGTTTCTTCAGCAAGAAGCAGAGTGTATTACTGGACAAATCAAAGAATACCACTAAGAAACGCAAAGTCCTAACGGCTATAGTTGGTGGAAAGCCAATAACAGAGGATAGCATTGTGCAGGAAATAATTGGACATCTTGAAATGCAATCATCAAAAAAAGCAAAGAAAAATGAGGACAACAGAAAAACATATAATCCTAAGGAATCTTCACTATCTGAAGGTTCAAAAAAGCCAGGGAAAAAAATAAAGCTTACACACCCTATTAAGATCCAGTCAGATGGTGTTAATATGACTGGTCCATCGGGCAAGCATGTAATATCAGTACGGAAATCGGAAGAAATGGATGACTGAGTTTGTAGATGACGGTGAACCCTGCTGTGTATGCAAACAAGAACAGCCCGATGCCATGAAACACAATGATTACATCGAATTCGTCAGTTGGGCACAGTGTTGTGTTCAAGGATGCAGTCACTGGGTTCATTTGAAGTATTGTACCGAAGTAAGAGTCTTGAGGCGGAATGAGGTCTTCAACTGTCCCTGTCATCCCGAATTGCCAAGGAAAACTATGGCAGACTGTAGAGATGTTTAAAGAAAGTTTTCACATGTGTACATATCTAATTTTGAAGTTAACAGTTAAATTTTCAGTTTGAACCAGCTGAAAAAATTATCCCTCAACATTTGTTAATTCTTTTCTGTTAATAAAACTAAGCAGAAGAGACAGAAATACAATAAGAAAAATATTGATTCACACTAAGATGACAATTGTTATGTTCGCCATTGTAGCCAGTTTGTGCCACCATACATGTCTTTTATCATATCTACGATGGCTGCGAGTGGCGCGGTGATCAACCGCTCTGAAACAGATGACGTTATCAACAAGGTAAGCGAAACGGAGTACGCATAAATAAACTCTCACGGAACAAAGGTCAGTGGCCATAAATAGTTTGAAGCTTCGACTTTCAGTGCCATTATAACGATCATTCATAGTGTAAATGAACTTTTAATAAAACTTACATTGTTTACGAATTATTCCGCGATTTCTTCTTAAGGGCTTCGAAACTGATACCGCGAGGATATTTAATATTGTCATTTAAAAATCACAGGAATATTATCTGGTTAAGGACTTAATGTGATAAAACTAATATCAATGCTATTTTTTAAAAATATGAATAATCATGAATCGTGGTGCAAAACCACCTTGTCAGTAAATTCTGGGCACAAACATTTGGTTGTAACTATCACTGTACGTCCGTAGATTCTGTCTTCCCACTCATTGCAGTTGAATGTATATTGACGATGTTTATTTGAATCTTTCTTACACAAAATTTCTCAGTAGTTATCAAAAGACTCTCCATATTTTAGTTTAATTTAATTGCTTTCACTTTTCGTTCTAAACTGAGAATGTCTGACTATATTTTGCGACAACTTATTCCTTCGCGGGCAAGCACAGGAGAGGCATAGTGTTTACAACGGAAGTGAGTCTGTCACGTGATCGACTTATTTTTGTCTTCTCCAGTCTGGTAGTTACTTATGTATATTTCATAATCTATGATAGGGAAACCATAACGGCTAACATACCATTTTACAATCTGGCGACCGGATGTCACACTGAGTTAAGCTGAACAATGCTGTGCTTCTCAGCAGTTAGCTTTTGTCATCTTGATAATTATCGGTGGTAATAATAGCCAGTAATTATCAAAGTGATAAAAGCTAACATCTAAGGAACACATGGCAGTCAGGATAATCGGATTACTTTCCTCTTTGTAAGGATTAAAGTTACTTTATTGGCATGTTGGAATAAAATGTCAATGTGTTGAATTGAGAAATGTAAAATTATTAGCGAGATTTTAACCTGTAAACAACCATTATATGGCCGCTCGCGAGGGGTACATTTGACCGTTTTTGCACTAAAATGCTGGTCGCGTTAGAGGGGTGGCCGTCCTTGAGGGGTACTTTTGAACACAAACTCGTAGGTGCCAAGAGATTGTGGCCATATAAAGCGGGTGGCAGCTGGTCACGGGGCCGTTCAAGAGGGGGACTACTGTATTGCTAGCAAATGCAGTTGTAAAAGGACAAAAGCAATGAATATCATAAATAATGCAATTGCACCAATGTTGGACAATCAAATAACCGTGTTATGTTCAAATAACATACATGTACTCGGTCCTGATTGATGAATCGTAAGACAATGGAGGTGACAAGACCATCGCTATTTTTGACCCAAGTGTATGACCATGCCATGAATAAAGTTTGTCATCCACCTTCAGGAAAACCAAGATATGATAATTCTCACTTCGGTGGCCACTGCATGTTTGACACTGCACCACAACAGTGCAGATGCAGAAATATAATTTTCTATGCTGAGAAAAATTCAACACGATCTTTGGGGAAGTTTTAATAACAGTCCCATAGTCTTTATTGAGATGAACACAAATGCCACTTGCATTGCCTTCAAACCCACAACTGAACTACCAAGAGCAGCAAAGACTGCCTTTATTCCACAATGCAATGGATGTTAAAGACAGAAACTTGGTGTATTTTCTTATTTAACGTCTGTGTGGTTGTGATTATGTGATTGTGTTTGCATACATGTGTGTGTTGATGACATTTGACAATGCAAAGTCTTCTATTTTTTGTTTGCAAGTGTATTAACTGCTTTGAAGAAAACCAATGTTATTTTCTTTTATTCAAATTTGAATTTCATTTTATATAGGCTTAGATAAAAAGATGACACTGCATTTTTGGGATCACATGCACTGACTCCCCTTGGGGCATGAAAACACTTTCTGTGACTCTGGCAGGTTGCTGTCTAATCTCATTTGTCAATGTCAAGTGATTTTTGCACAATCATGCTAGCAAGGCCTTCACACCCCCACCCAGTCCCAAAAATATAAAGTCCAAAAAGCTCAAATATTTGTTTCAAAAAATCTTATATTGTCTGTTAAAAGGTTTTTTTAGGGATGCACAGACTGACATGGTACAGATGTATGGACATAGGGACAGTGAGAAACTAGATGAGGAGTTGGTGAAAATCCCAGTGTCAAATTGACTTTCTGTTGAGCAGAAAAGGCTTTACACAAGATTTTCAACATAACCTCTATGCTGGCAATATTGGATGTCTGACTGGCACTATTTTGATTATGTTCAAACTAGGGACATCACAAGAAGTCTTTTGGTGAAACCATGTCAATATGACAATCCGCTGAGGTGTAGTAATAACATGATTTTCAAGTTGGCCACTGTGGCAAAATTTTCATTTGGGATCAACTAAACATCATAAATAGTCTAGCAGTGAAAACCCCATGTTGATATGACTTTCCACTCAAAGAGGAGTAGTGGTAACAAGATTTTTCACCCCACAAATGCTGTGGTTGCCATATTGAAAATCAAATTGGCACCATTTTTATTTAGGACCAAA
The DNA here is from genome assembly GCA_029931535.1 of Margaritifera margaritifera. Taxonomy (NCBI): domain Eukaryota; kingdom Metazoa; phylum Mollusca; class Bivalvia; order Unionida; family Margaritiferidae; genus Margaritifera; species Margaritifera margaritifera. Next base: position 45,724 of record JAQPZY010000140.1, read on the forward strand.
TAGACATCATAAGAAGTCTTCTGGTAAAACTCCATCCCAATATGAATTTCTGTTCAGGAGGAGTAGCTATAACAAGATTTGAAGATGGCTGTGATGGCTGCCATATTGGATGTAATTTCAGTCATTTTCATTTAGGACCAAGAAGGCATCATAAGAAGTCTTTAAGAGTGAAAACCCCATGTTGACAAAGACATCCACCAACACTGTCTGGAAGGCTGGCATGTATGAATAATGTGCATTATTCTTTTATCAACTATTTCAACACTTGTAATCTGATTCTGGATGATCAGTTTGGCTCTATGATTGATAAATGGCTACAAGCAGTTGATAAAAGAGAAATGGATGGCACTATTGTGGTCGATTTTTCTAAAGCTTTTGATCTTGTAGACCATGCAAAAAATGCATTTTTACTGAGTTAAACAATCTGACATTCTACCAATAAGTAATGAAAACTCCCTAAACTGATTACTTCTTACTTTAACTAATAGAGTGGTAAACAAAAAGTATCTTTAAATGGTCCCCTTTCTGAAATAAAAAATACATGTGAATACCATACCAACAAGGATCTATCCTTAGAACCTTTCTTATCTCTCCATTCTATTTTATTAACAACTAACCCTTTTAAAATATGAAATTCAATTCTTCTCAGCTGGACCTTTATGGCAAATGATACCACAACTATCCAAGTCCAAGTAAACATTAAAACTGGACATAAAAAATAACTTACACAGAAAGATGCTTAACAGCTTTGAAATTTGGTAGCAAACAAGGAAAACAGTATGATTATAAATACGAGAAAAAAACACATGGGTCATGAGCTAGCTACAAACAAATGACAACAAGAGTAAGGCTAGATAGTGACAAACTCCCAATTTCCTGTTATGAGCTGTTAACGCATAATATGAACTTCTCATGACAAAATATTCTTGGTGTCATTTGTAGACAAGAACAATCCTAACCTGGTCTATTCACATTAAAACATGTTTCAAAAAAGGTTAATTCTTAATCTTTGGCTACTTAAGATCATCAGAACATTCATTTCCTTTTTCCAGTATAGGGTCACATTTTTATAGAAAGTTGAAATTTCATTCCCATATTTGGACTAATTGTAATGAACATTTGGGGTAACATATAATTCCTCCGCAATTCAAACAATAAACAAAACTTTCAAGACTCCAAAATGCCATTTAAATTCAGAGTCAATGTATCAAGAGGAACAGATTTTGAGGAACAATGGAATTGTATAACATTATATTCAGAAATATATGAAAGAATATTCTTTAGGAAGGCTAAGTTCATGTTTAAAGTGTGCAGAAAAGTCATTCTGGTCTATCTAAGTCAATATCTTCTCAAGAAAGATGATCCTGATTGGTAATAAGCCAAATTTAAGGTCTGTTTGAGAAATAAAAAATTACATTATAGCCAAAGGCCAAAGAAGAAATTGTTTAAAAAGAACTTTTCATATATACTGATCCAACTGGTATGGAACACCATCCCCAATGACTCATAAGAGGCAGGTGCTCCCTGGCATTTCTTCTTTTCATAATAAATGTCTTAAATGGAAGAGAATCTAACACTATAAGACGGTTCAAAAATCAGTTTATTAAATATTAAATACCCCTCCTGTTTTTTCTTTAGCTTATAAGATCTTTCTTTCACGTATAGAATTTTTTTACTATAGACAATATTCTTATATTTTGTGATGCTCACTCCGAGATACTATGTGGGCAAACAGTGCTACAGTGCTTTAAACCTTTGTTTGATTTTCAGAATAACTCAGTTTCTTTAGTGTTAAGCTAAATTTTGTCACATTGTGCTGTATATGCTGGTTAAAATTCGTAATATAACTGAAAGCGGACTCAGTGCTGAGATTAATTTCTTGCTGTTAGCAAAAATTAACCTTCCTCTAAATAAAGTCATTATTATCTATTATTATTATTAATTAATTTTATTCAATACCATAGGCAGAAAATACCTCCTACATCCCCAGTAAATATTAAACGCTAAATCCTATATATATGTTTCTAGCCATTTCGTGTTCTACATTGGCATACCAAAAGAAACATGTTTACTCACCAGCTCTCAGAACTATGAAATCCAAGGGGGGGGATGGGGAGGGGAAGGGAGAATGCGGTGAGAAGGGGGAGGGAGAGAGAGGAAATCATATCACTGTAGCCACAGGACAAAAAAAAAAAAAAAAATAAAAAAAAACGAAAAACATTAAAACAACAAAAAGTATTACTACCTCCTAAACACACACGTGATTGACTAGAAACCAGGTAACATGGAACGATCCAAATAACAAAGAGGGTGTCCGAATTGTTTACGAGAAACAAAAATGTACATTTACTTATGTTGCACGTGGGAACACGAGATGTATTAACAATATTCCATTACTCATGCAAGGTAAAACGACGGAAAGCTAAATAATGTTGTGGAAAATCGTCCATAACTAGACTCAAATAACGCGAGATCCAGTCATGGTTCGCCCGTACAACCTAAAGGCATAAATTTATGCAGGTTCAAGGTACCGTCCTTCATAAGCCGAAGCTAATTTTCTAGGCGTGAGGTCATTAATGAGTGGCCGTAAACTCCCTGCCAAATTCGTAAACCTTGCTATTGACGCCATTCAAAAAAATGTATTAATAATGCCAGTTACACAAGTAATAAATGAGAAAGTGTTTGTTATATCTAATTGATTACACTACAAAGTCAGGCAGTAAATAAAAATAATAAAAGGGTTGCGCAATTGAGTGGAGCCACCATAATTGGAGACCGCAATAAATAGACCCACCCTATAAAAAGAACGCCACTTCATGGAATTTATCCACACAGGAGGCGAATTCCGATGGAACATAGTGTTTATATATTGTCTATTTCTTCAAGAAAGCTCTATGGCCGATTTTATTCCCATTAGTATTATGCGAAGGGTTGTTAATTCTAATTTGTTATATTGCGTCTAACTGTTAATTGCAATGGCTGTCAAGTTTTGATTTTGGTTTTTTAACAAGTGATATATTACCGATACGACCGATATATGATATTTAGAAATATTTAAACATTTTCACCATACTTCTATTCCTAACGACTGAGCTGAAGTAACATTGAAATGTGGTGTCGCTGGCTTGATCAGTATGAGCAAGATACGACTAAGCAGTGAATAATTAAGATAATTACAGCGGCATACATTTCTAAAATTTATTTGGTGAAGTTATGAATACAAATGTGTAAACTCCATCAGGAGGGCGATACAACTATGAACAAAGAGAGAGAGAGAGAGAGAGAGAGAAAAGAGAGAGAAAGAGAGAGTAGAGATGCAAGCAATCCGGTACGAATGTTACGCGTGATTTTTGAAATTTGAAATGGGTAATTCGCTTGTTCCGATATCAATGTTTTTCTTGTCACCTTAGGGTGCAATTGTTTATTCTTCTGTTTGAATCAGTTTCCCCCTTTGGACTAGGAACCGATCTGTGCTATTCGGCATCTTTTTTTTTTTTTTTTTTTTTTTTTTGCTTTTTTTTTAAATAGAGTCTAGCCCCCCCCCCCCCACATATTCAATATCTAATAACGGCTTTTATTTTTGAGGTGTAGATTTGCAAATAGATCTGACGAAAGAAATAACCTACCATTGAATGCATACCAACAAAATAAAATGTTCATTGAAAGTTCTCCTGTGCTCGAGTTATCCAAATGGGTCATGTAGCGAGTTTCTTAACAACTACGACAAAGTCACAAACCAAATCAGAGAAAAGGACGCGTGAAAATGCATTCAAAAAGTATAGTAGTCAACAAGAATGTACGAGATGCAGCGCAAAACTTGTCTCGTTTAACTATACCCAGAAATATAAAGTGCGAACAACTTCCTGAGATCATAATGATCATGCAGAGTTGGCAAGAATCAAGACTGAATAATGTAATAATGTCTTTGTTGTGAAAATAATATATCCTTTAATGGATAGAAATAAAGCACATTGCTCTAGTGGATAGTATACAGTCATCTTGTAGTCAAATAAAAAAAAATTGTTTTCGATTATAAAGTTTAGTTCTTTCTTTGTGTTTAAGGGTATGCTTACCTATAAGTCTAACCCAACTGGCAAACATGCATAGACACCAGATCTGCTGTCAGATAATGCACCAGCAGATCTGGGAGTCTATACAGCTTTGTTAGGAATAATCAGTAGATATCACACAAAGGGCAGACCCAGGTCTGGCGCTACATTATGGCGATGACAAGATGCAGGGTCTTTATTGTTTGGCAATTGGACGCTTCATGATACTGCCAGAACAGCGGGTATATAACTATATGTCGCTCTTCATACAATCAAGGAAAGACAAGATTTTCTACAAATCAAGGTTTCTAATACTCTCATGTCCTATCGAATAGAAGGCAAAGCAAGGAACCTTGTATTATTCATCCTGAAATTTTATGAACAGATAAAATCAAACGTTTTTGACAATTGACGTGGATGAGGGGGGGGAAAGGGGGTGGGCAGGGAGAAGGATTGGGCATGTGGGCATACCTACCGCCAACTTTTTTGCTAAATCCAAACCCCCCCCCCCCCGCAACCTGTCTGGCCACACCTAAGAACTGAGACACAAATTGCTGTTCAGGAACACGCTAATTACTCTGCACGCAAATCTTATAGACAGTTAGACATCGGGACTAATGTTATTTAGTTGAATTAAATAGTAATTTTACTAACATACAGTATCCTTACAAAAATTAAAGTGCCGAATTTTAACAAATTCATAGGTTGTAATCATTTTACATATATACCTATTAATGGCTTGAAAAATTCAAAAAATTTTAACAAAAATAAAAATGAATATGCTAACGAAGTAAGGATGGAGTTAAAAGGCTAACATTGTAAAGAGGGATATGTCCCATAAAAAAAAAAAAGAAAAAAAAAAGAAAAAATCGCGACAATCCTTGGTTGGGCGATTCTGTAACCAACTAGTCCAAATATTTTGTAATAAAGGGAAACAACTCTGTTCACGCTACCACATAAATCTGCTGTATTGTCAGCTTATTGATTTTGTAATACACGTTATAATAACCAACTTTACACGTATGTTAAAAAGTTGTGCACAATTGTACATGAGAAAAAACTGAAATTATTATAGGTTTATCAAAAAATATTTCGTGTTACGTAGTACAGAAAAGTCCAACATTATCAAGGTGAATCAATGAACTTTAAATACAGTTTATTGCATAAAGTCAATAATACCCGGCAAACCATGGCAGTAGTACATAATATAATACAATGAATTCGGACGGTGCTACAGAAAAAAAAAAAAAAAAACTTGGGTGAGTATCTATATAGAACTTATTACAGCTGCATATCTGCCATATCCATCTGGGAGAATAGACTTTATTCATCTTAGTCCGACGTGTCACCTTATATATATGTATGTGTATGTAGTGTGACTTTTTAAAATCCGATATAAATCTACAACAAAAAATCTATGTCAAAGATTTTTTTTTTATACTAGTTTCTTGGTTCATAGTCCTATAAACGAATCTTAGCATTATCTACTATACTTCGCACCGCCTTTAAAATTAACATAATTTGTGTCCTGTTTGGTGTTTACTTGTGCAAACGCCCATTTATACTCAATAGTTACCATTAGTATCCAAGAGTATCCAAAACAAATTTGGAAA
>JAQPZY010000173.1:0-60389 GCA_029931535.1 Margaritifera margaritifera
TTGTATTACATATTATAATAAGTGAATTCTGATTTTTTTTTCATATCTGAGTACTAATACCTTTTAATAAAAGGTTTGCTCATTTCAAACCACTAGACATAACAAATGACACAAAAAATGTGTTACTGTAGAATTTGGTACAGGTTACACTGCAGCTATCAAATATTATATTATGTTATCTTCCACCCCCACCCCCCCAATATAATTAGTTGTATGAAATATTCCCAGAACCAATGATAAAGAATGTTATTTAAATTTTAAAAAATCAGATGAAGATGAAACATGGACGCAAAATTGTGAGATTTTAAATAGGGTGTGTGTGACATCCCTGATATCCAGTTTGAAATTGGCGTGAAGTTTTACTCCTATTGATTAAACGTGACAACTATCTTTAATTTTTCCTTGAAGAATTACTGTTACAAAATCATCCCCAAACCAATGATCAAGAATGTTATTTAAAAGTTCTAAAAATCTGACGTAGATGAAACATGGATACAACATTAGATTTTAAGTGAGAGTACATGTGACCTCTCCACTATCTAATTTTAAATCAGTATGAAGTTTTACTTATATTGATTAAACATGAGAACTATCTTTTCCTTTTCCTTAAAGAATTACTGGTACAAAATCATCCCCAAAACAATATAAAAGAATGCTATGGGCATTTAAAAATTGAATGAATACATAAGAATGGACATGAACATCGCCCCCCGCCCCCCTGTTTCATATAGTTCTACATTATTTACATTGTACCAAGATACCTATTGAAGATATAACTAGCTGAAGCTGTTCGGCATTCAAGTTTTTTTCCAGTGACTAGCAAACATGGGTTTCACCAGCTTTTGCATGTAAAGATTTAAGCAACTTTTATTCAAAATATATAGTTAAAAAATCAAAGAATCACATTTACTGTTCTTAAATATTTGATGATCAAGAAATTGCTTTAATGCTTCGGATAACTTAGGATTGTCAAATTAAATAAACCCCTCAACAACAACTGAAATTTAGATGTTTCATGCAATATATAGTTTTAATGAAGTTCATGCAAATATTTTTCCATGAAGGAAGTTTCAATTATCACGGTGTTAAGACTGTACCCGAGTCTAATGTGTGTTGTTATTACAGTCTCGGGTTTTGTGGACAGCTGAGTTTTTCTGATTAATTTTACTTAGACTTCCAATAATGATCTAATTCAGTTGGCAATTTTGCTGGTTATTCTTTAAAAAAGATAACTGGAATGAGAAATTAGAACTCTGCCTTATTTTCAAACAAAGTCCGATGTAATGGTGAAAAAATGTTTTCTAAGTTATACTTTCTGATGTGAACATTCAAATTCTCACCTGAGCAAAATCTGCACATGAGAAAATTTGGTTAGTTTTTCAATGGCTCACAAGATCTAACAAACTGCACAAATGAGCTTGCAAAATCTACCCAATTTACACGCATTGCTAACAAGTTTCTCATGTGCAGCTTATGGGCAGCTCGTGTGAATATTCAAGATTTTTCTGTACTGGAAGGACTGTACAAACAAATACACATAGGAGCAGAGTCAGAGAGTAAATATGTGAACAAATGAATGAATTAACAAAATAATAAATAAATGTACAAGAAAAGAGTCAAATAGGGGAATTACAAAATATATCAATGCGCAAAGAAATGAGAATAGACAAGACGGGTAAATCACGATATTTGGCCCAGATGTGTTGCACATGGGGGTCAAATTTCAACTTCACATAATTCTGTTGAAACAACTTGATTTTGGAAGTTCAACACTTTAAACCTCTGAAAATTTAATGGTTTATTGAAGAGAAAATGGCAAGTTTATTTTTTTCTTGTTTGCTGGAGGTAGAGTAGGTACTGGTTACGGACACTACAGGGTGAATATTACAAGCAAAGTCAGTCATGGTTTTCACTTGAACATTACATTTTTTGTAATACAACAAACTTGAACTCATAAACAAACAAAAATAATAACTTTTATAAGACTAGATAGGTCATAAGCGAATAAAAGTTTACTCTCTCTTCAGCACCTGCTGAAACACTATTTTAACGGAGCATAACTTTATCAGAATATACTAACAGGGTCAAGGGAAATGGAAAATATTGCTTATATATTGTTGTTTGAACCTATAGGCAATAATCAACCACATGTTCTAGTTCCAGAACTGCATATGAAAAAAATTAAATTAATGTACCAGACAAAGGTCCAAACAGTTACGGACACTACATAATTCACGAAATGAATAAACTTATTTTGACATGTTCTGCTTAAATAATCTCTTTCATTCCTTTATCATTAAACAGAAATTGAAAAAGATAATGAAATCTTGGAAGATTGGTACATTTGTTATTAACTTGAGCCCATTAACAGTCTTGCAATACTGAAATTACGAACCTTTCATATCAAATTATAACAACAAGCTATCAGTATAATGCTAAACTTATGAAATTAAGTGTTTAATGAATATATGCAAACAAATTGAGGTGTTTCTTTAGCACTGTGTTTGTCCCAAAGGGGCCCCTCTTAATTACAGCTCCTCGAATGATGTTATATGCATTCCTTTTGTCGCTCTCTTTTGCTTTGGCTCTTTCACTTCAGTTAGACTTTCCTGAATTCCTTTAAGTATTGTGTCGGCTACTTCAATTTTTCTTCTGCATTCTGGACTTGCAATAACATTCTGTTCTGTGAGAATCTTTGAGGTAGATGGAGTGTTAATCAAATATTTTAATGCTTCAGCTTTTCTCTTTGGAGTTTTTGGAAGAGCTGATTTCACTTTCCTCAGACTTCTGTATTTGGAATATCTGGAAGAAAAGATATTCCCATCTTGATGTGACGAACTGGGAAGATCTAGTTCTGAGTTTTTTGACGAACCCTGCTCACTTCCTTTCAGTTGGACTCTCAATCTCCATATTTGGGTTCTTTGAACAGCTGTTTTCTTTTCCAGAAGTGATGTCTGTCTCTTAGTTTTCAGCTGTTCTTCTGGGTATTGTTTGTTCTGTCTGCAGACTTATTGTTGCCCTGCAATAATGTTTTTCTTGTTTTTGACCTTTTCTCTGTACCGTTGCATTTCATCGCGTTTTCGATGTTTAAGTAATTGTAGCTTCTCTGGACAGGACTTGGTTGTTTCTTTTTCTTCTTGCCTTGCTCTTTTCTTTCTTTCTCTGTCCCTTTCCTTCAATTCTTCATCTCTGGATTTGTCTAACTTTTGTTTTGCCCTCCAGGCTTTCACTTTCAGGGCAATTTTTCTTCTTTTCATTACATCATCTGTTTCTGTTTTTTTCCCTCTCGATATGTCCACCAGCTCCATGGTTTCCGGATAGTTTGGATGATCTTAAATCCATATTGGATACTGTTGAGGAAAAAAACCCAACCTGAATTAGAAATCTGTATCATTATCAAACTGAAGTTGTGCCTTAACATAGTGCTTCTGCATTACCAGTTATTAATATCATTAACCTGTGTCATGTGTAACCAAGAGGTTATTACTTGCACTTTCATTTGCAAATATTTGTGTCTACTTATTAATATAATACCAACAATGTCAAGCTTTTTAATAGACTTCTCAGGATTTATAGGAATTAAAACATTTTACTCATCAAAACCCTTTTGCAGAAAAGAAATCTTGTTTAGGTAGGGCTTTTATGTCAGTATGCATTTAATACATATGTGTATTATAGTATGAACATTTAAAACATACATGTTTACAATGCGTAGTGTCCGTAACCTTTTTGTATCATATTAACATCATCGATATGTACACATATTTGAAACCCTTTAGTGTCAGTTAGTTTGTGCATATATTGAAAACAGTCATATATTATTCTGAAGGAAAGATTGAAAGTGTACTAAATGGGGAAAAATAGGACATAATTACTTTTATTCTAACTTTTCATTAAATTTCGCAATTTTTAATTCAAAAATCAAACAAAATTTAATTTAGCAAAAAGTATTGACTTAAGTATTTCAGATAGGTATGATAAAGGACAGTTTAACACAAAAAGTGCTGTATTCGAGCATAATAATGACATAAAACATTGATATCTCATTTGCCTAATATAGGTTATGGACTTGTCGGTAATGATGTTGAGAAATCCCTCCATGCTTCCAAGTGACTCGGTTGAAGCGAAGGTTGCTGGAATGTACTACTTAGATGCAAATACCAAGGACTTATTTTTCTTTTTTGCAGACAAACATTTAATGATGCAATATTGCATAAGGAAATTGTTGCATCATCCTGTAACATAGAATATTTTCAGCCAAAGATGATGCAATACTAATGATATGGAAAGTTTTAGTTTGATATGGTTAAAGTTTTGAAAAATGGCTCCAGAACTATTACATATATTTTCAGGTTACGGACACTACAGTTTTTTGTAGTGTCCGTAACCATGTTTAGTCCATCAGGAAATTTGTAATGAAAAATATATCCATGACTTGTATATTTTTGAAACCATACCCACAGTATGTATAACCAAAATTAATAAAACTGTTGTGAGTGTCTTCAAAATAGGAAAACTGTGAGTGGTTATGGACTCTACATATTTTTCTGCACCAGGTTTTATTTCAGTGGATACTCAGTTTAAAAAAATTAAGACTCCAATCTGACATTTCTTTGGTTTCTGCAGCATTTATAACTATAGTTTAACTTTTATATATGAAATCAGTAAAATAATATGAAATCTTTCCTAATAATTACAGACATAACTAGAAGAGGGTAACAAGAATATAAAAAAGCATAACAAAGTATAGGTTCCACATTTTTATTGATATTCCACCAATTTTCTACCTTTACTTTTGACAAATACATTAAAATTTTTGTGATGAAATTTTCTGTAAGAATACTGACAACATAGTTTTGCTAATATAAGGAAATAATAATATTCTTTGTTGAAAAATGAAATATTTTTCAGTGCAACAGCATAACGGTAAAATATGGCCATTTTTGGGGTGTATTCACAGGTGTTGGAAAAAAATGTAATTTTTGAAAAGAACTGAAACTGGGAAACACCTACAGCATGCACCCCCATATGTTTCTGGACATTAAGATTGTATTTTAGGCCACAGCTGTGGCTTCTATGCTGATATAACATGTAAAAGCTGCAAAAAGGCCAAATACTGTGATTTAACCAAAGAAAATAAAGAAATGAACATTACAAGAGAACAGGAAGTTTAGATCAAATAGAAACTTGTTTTCATTCACAAAGGGACATTTAATTTTGCATGTGGACAATGTAACTACAGTGCAACCTGCCATAGCAGACACCTCAATATAACAAACACATGTTAAAAATGAACATTTGTTAATCCCCAGTAAAAATTCTTTTATTAATGTCCTTTTATATAACAGACACCTGTCTAACTTGTGCCCATCAGAATAAGACCTAATATTGATCTTACAGTTGTGCATAAGGACTTCGTTCACATTGCAAACATGGCATCAGAAACGCTGATCATGTCTCTGCTTTTTACTCTGATACTATCATTAGTAACCAACAGCTGAGTGGCTCTACATCTCCTTGTGTTAATAAACTTTCACAATGTTTTTCAGATGCAGACTCCAGAACTGGCAAGGGATGCAGAGACTGTGGTCGATGTCCTCCCTTTGCTGGATCTCCCTGACCCCCTGTCAGACCCCTCCCCTGTCTCAGAGGTGATTCTTGAGGATCCACTTACTGTGACTCTGGAGCTGGAAGCAGAAAGTGCATCCGATGCATCAGCTGGTTTTGAACTGTCTGACCTAGCGATTTTAGGTACCAATCTGGACTTCACAGTCCAGACAGTGGGACCATCGTCAGGGATGGTTGCTGATGTAGAGGGAGCTTTCAGTGGGGAAGAAGAGGTGTGTCTGGTGCCTCATCAAAGCTCTCTCTTCCAGGCTGTGGACCTTGGGTATGTATGTCTGCCTGTGTGTATGCTTGTGTGTATGCATATGTTTGTATGTTACATCAGTCTTGTGTGTGTCTTGTCTTGTCCCGTCCTGTGCCGTACCCTGTTGTCTGTGTTTGTGTATGCATTTGTTGGTGTTACATGTCTTGTGTGTCTTGTCTTGTCCCGTCCTGTGCCGTACCCTGTTGTCTGTGCTTGTGTATGCATTTGTTGGTGTTACATGTCTTGTGTGTCTTGTCTTGTCCCGTCCTGTGCCGTACCCTGTTGTCTGTGCTTGTGTATATGCATTTGTTGCTGTGTTACATGTCTTGTGTGTCTTGTCCCATCCGTTGCCGTATCCTGTTGTCTGTGCTTGTGTGTATGCATTTGTTGGTGTGTTACGTGTCTTGTTTGTCTTGTCCTGTCCTGTGCCGTACCCTGTTGTCTGTGGTTGTGTGTATGCATTTGTTGGTGTGTTACTTGTCTTGTGTGTCTTGTCTTGTCTTGTCCCGTCCGTTGGCATACCTGTTGTCTGTGCTTGTGTGTATGCTTTTGTTTGTGTTACATGTCTTGTGTCTTGTCTTGTCCCGTCCTGTGCCGTACCCTGTTGTCTGTGCTTGTGTATATGCATTTGTTGCTGTGTTACATGTCTTGTGTGTCTTGTCCCGTCCTGTTCCGTTCCCTGTTGTCTCTGCTTGTGTGTATGCATTTGTTTGTGTGTTACATGTCTTGTGTGTCTTTTCTTGTCCTGTCCCGTCCGTTGGCATACCTGTTGTCTGTGCTTGTGTGTATGCATTTGTTTGTGTTACATGTCTTGTGTGTCTTGTCTTGTCCCGTCCTGTGCTGTACCCTGTTGTCTGTGCTCGTGTGTATGCATTTGTTGGTGTGTTACATGTCTTGTGTGTCTTGTCTTGTCCCGTCCTGTGCCGTACCCTGTTGTCTGTGCTTGTGTGTATGCATTTGTTTGTGTTACATGTCTTGTGTGTCTTGTCTTGTCCCGTCCTGTGCTGTACCCTGTTGTCTGTGCTCGTGTGTATGCATTTGTTGGTGTGTTACATGTCTTGTGTGTCTTGTCTTGTCCCGTCCTGTGCCGTACCCTGTTGTCTGTGCTTGTGTGTATGCATTTGTTTCTGTGTTACATGTCTTGTGTGTCTTGTCCCGTCCTGTGCCGTTCCCTGTTGTCTCTGCTTGTGTGTATGCATTTGTTTGTGTGTTACATGTCTTGTGTGTCTTGTCCCATCCGTTGCCATATCCTGTTGTCTGTGCTTGTGTGTATGCATTTGTTGGTGTGTTACATGTCGTGTGTGTCTCGTCCCATCCTGTGCTGTACCCTGTTGTCTGTGCTCGTGTGTATGCATTTGTTGGTGTGTTACATGTCTTGTGTGTCTTGTCTTGTCTTGTCCCGTCCGTTGGCATACCTGTTGTCTGTGCTTGTGTGTATGCATTTGTTTGTGTTACATGTCTTGTGTGTCTTGTCTTGTCCCGTCTTGTGCTGTACCCTGTTGTCTGTGCTCGTGTGTATGCATTTGTTGCTGTGTTACATGTTGTGCGTGTCTCGTCCCGTCCTGTGCTGTACCCTGTTGTCTGTGCTCGTGTGTATGCATTTGTTGGTGTGTTACATGTCTTGTAATCTTGTCTTGTCCCGTCCGTTGGCATACCTGTTGTCTGTGCTTGTGTGTATGCATTTGTTTGTGTTACATGTCTTGTGTGTCTTGTCTTGTCCCGTCCTGTGCTGTACCCTGTTGTCTGTGCTCATGTGTATGCATTTGTTGGTGTGTTACATGTCTTGTGTGTCTTGTCTTGTCTTGTTCCGTCCGTTGGCATCCCTGTTGTCTGTGCTTGTGTGTATCCTTTTGTTTGTGTTACATGTCTTGTGTCTTGTCTTGTCTCGTCCTGTGCCGTACCCTGTTGTCTGTGCTTGTGTATATGCATTTGTTGCTGTGTTACATGTCTTGTCCCGTCCTGTGCCGTTCCCTGTTGTCTCTGCTTGTGTGTATGCATTTGTTTGTCTGTTACATGTCTTGTCTGTCTTGTCTTGTCTTGTCCCGTCCGTTGGCATACCTGTTGTCTGTGCCTGTGTGTATGAATTTGTTTGTGTTACATGTCTTGTGTGTCTTGTCTTCTCCCGTCCTGTGCTGTACCCTGTTGTCTGTGCTCGTGTGTATGCATTTGTTGGTGTGTTACATGTCTTGTGTGTCTTATCTTGTCCCGTCCTGTGCCGTACCCTGTTGTCTGTGCTTGTGTGTATGCATTTGTTTCTGTATTACATGTCTTGTGTGTCTTGTCCCGTCCTGTGCCGTTCCCTGTTGTCTCTGCTTGTGTGTATGCATTTGTTTGTGTGTTACATGTCTTGTGTGTCTTGTCCCATCAGTTGCCATATCCTGTTGTCTGTGCTTGTGTGTATGCATTTGTTGGTGTGTTACATGTCGTGTGTGTCTCGTCCCGTCCTGTGCTGTACCCTGTTGTCTGTGCTCGTGTGTATGCATTTGTTGGTGTGTTACATGTCTTGTGTGTCTTGTCTTGTCTTTTCCCGTCCGTTGGCATATTTGTTGTCTGTGCTTGTGTGTATGCATTTGTTTGTGTTACATGTCTTGTGCGTCTTGTCTTGTCGTGTCCCGTGCTGTACCCTGTTGTCTGTGCTCATGTGTATGCATTTGTTGCTGTGTTACATGTCTTGTGTGTCTTGTCTTGTCTTGTCCCGTCCGTTGGCATACCTGTTGTCTGTGCTTGTGTGTATGCATTTGTTTGTGTTACATGTCTTGTGTGTCTTGTCTTGTCGCGTCCTGTGCCGTACCCTGTTGTCTGTGCTTGTGTGTATGCATTTGTTGCTGTGTTACATGTCTTGTGTGTCTTGTCCCGTCCTGTGCCGTTCCCTGTTGTCTCTGCTTGTGTGTATGCATTTGTTTGTGTGTTACATGTCTTGTGTGTCTTGTCCCGTCCGTTGCCATATCCTGTTGTCTGTGCTTGTGTGTATGCATTTGTTGGTGTGTTACATGTCGTGTGTGTCTCGTCCCGTCCTGTGCTGTACCCTGTTGTCTGTGCTCGTGTGTATGCATTTGTTGGTGTGTTACATGTCTTGTGTGTCTTGTCTTGTCTTGTCCCGTCCGTTGGCATACCTGTTGTCTGTGCTTGTGTGTATGCATTTGTTTGTGTTACATGTCTTGTGTGTCTTGTCTTGTCGCGTCCTGTGCCGTACCCTGTTGTCTGTGCTTGTGTGTATGCATTTGTTGGTGTGTTACATGTCGTGTGTGTCTCGTCCCGTCCTGTGCTGTACCCTGTTGTCTGTGCTCGTGTGTATACATTTGTTTGTGTTACATGTCTTGTGTGTCTTGTCTTGTCCCGTCCTGTGCCGTACCCTGTTGTCTGTGCTTGTGTATATGCATTTGTTGCTGTGTTACATGTCTTGTCCCGTCCTGTGCCGTTCCCTGTTGTCTGTGCTTGTGTGTATGCATTTGTTTGTGTGTTACATGTCTTGTGTGTCTTGTCTTGTCTTGTCCCGTCCGTTGGCATACCTGTTGTCTGTGCTTGTGTGTATGCATTTGTTTGTGTTGCATGTCTTGTGTGTCTTCTCTTGTCCCGTCCTGTGCCGTACCCTGTTGTCTGTGCTTGTGTGTATGCATTTGTTTCTGTGTTACATGTCTTGTATGTCTTGTCCCGTCCTGTGCCGTTCCCTGTTGTCTCTGCTTGTGTGTATGCATTTGTTTGTGTGTTACATGTCTTGTCCCATCCGTTGCCATATCCTGTTGTCTGTGCTTGTGTGTATGCATTTGTTGGTGTGTTACATGTCTTGTGTGTCTTGTCTTGTCTTGTCCCGTCCGTTGGCATACCTGTTGTCTGTGCTTGTGTGTATGCATTTGTTTGTGTTACATGTCTTGTGCGTCTTGTCTTGTCCTGTCCTGTGCAGTACCCTGTTGTCTGTGCTCATGTGTATGCATTTGTTGGTGTGTTACATGTCTTGTGTGTCTTGTCTTGTCTTGTCCGTTGGCATACCTGTTGTCTGTGCTTGTGTGTATGCATTTGTTTGTGTTACATGTCTTGTGTGTCTTGTCTTGTCGCGTCCTGTGCCGTACCCTGTTGTCTGTGCTTGTGTGTATGCATTTGTTGGTGTGTTACATGTCTTGTCTTGTCTTGTCCCGTCCGTTGGCATACCTGTTGTCTGTGCTTGTGTATATTCATTTGTTTGTGTTACATGTCTTGTGTGTCTTGTCTTGTCGCATCCTGTGCCTTACCCTGTTGTCTGTGCTTGTGTGTATGCATTTGTTGGTGTGTTACATGTCGTGTGTGTCTCGTCCCGTCCTGTGCTGTACCCTGTTGTCTGTGCTCGTGTGTATGCATTTGTTGGTGTGTTACATGTCTTGTGTGTCTGTCTTGTCTTGTCCCGTCCGTTGACATAACTGTTGTCTGTGCTTGTGTGTATGCATTTGTTTGTGTATATGTCTTGTGTGTCTTGTCTTGTCCCGTCCTGTGCCGTACCCTGTTGTCTGTGCTTGTGTATATGCATTTGTTGCTGTGTTACATGTCTTGTCCCGTCCTGTGCCGTTCCCTGTTGTCTGTGCTTGTGTGTATGCATTTGTTTGTGTGTTACATGTCTTGTGTTTCTTGTCTTGTCTTCTCCCGTCCGTTGGCATACCTGTTGTCTGTGCTTGTGTGTATGCATTTGTTTGTGTTACATGTCTTGTGCGTCTTGTCTTGTCCTGTCCTGTGCAGTACCCTGTTGTCTGTGCTCGTGTGTATGCATTTGTTGGTGTGTTACATGTCTTGTGTGTCTTGTCTTGTCTTGTCCCGTCCGTTGGCATACCTGTTGTCTGTGCTTGTGTGTATGCATTTGTTTGTGTTACATGTCTTGTGTGTCTTGTCTTGTCGCGTCCTGTGCCGTACCCTGTTGTCTGTGCTTGTGTGTATGCATTTGTTGGTGTGTTACATGTCGTGTGTGTCTCGTCCCGTCCTGTGCTGTACCCTGTTGTCTGTGCTCGTGTGTATGCATTTGTTGGTGTGTTACATGTCTTGTGTGTCTTGTCTTGTCTTGTCCCGTCCGTTGGCATACCTGTTGTCTGTGCTTGTGTGTATGCATTTGTTTGTGTTACATGTCTTGTGTGTCTTGTCTTGTCCCGTCCTGTGCCGTACCCTGTTGTCTGTGCTTGTGTGTATGCATTTGTTGGTGTGTTACATGTCGTGTGTGTCTCGTCCCCTCCTGTGCTGTACCCTGTTGTCTGTGCTCGTGAGTATGCATTTGTTTGTGTTACATGTCTTGTGTGTCTTGTCTTGTCCCGTCCTGTGCCGTACCCTGTTGTCTGTGCTTGTGTATATGCATTTGTTGCTGTGTTACATGTCTTGTCCCGTCCTGTGCCGTTCCCTGTTGTCTGTGCTTGTGTGTATGCATTTGTTTGTGTGTTACATGTCTTGTGTGCCTTGTCTTGTCTTGTCCCTTCCGTTGGCATAGCTGTTGTCTGTGCTTGTGTGTATGCATTTGTTTGTGTTGCATGTCTTGTGTGTCTTCTCTTGTCCCGTCCTGTGCCGTACCCTGTTGTCTGTGCTTGTGTGTATGCATTTGTTTCTGTGTTACATGTCTTGTATGTCTTGTCCCGTCCTGTGCCGTTCCCTGTTGTCTCTGCTTGTGTGTATGCATTTGTTTGTGTGTTACATGTCTTGTGTGTCTTGTCCCATCCGTTGCCATATCCTGTTGTCTGTGCTTGTGTGTATGCATTTGTTGGTGTGTTACATGTCGTGTGTGTCTCGTCCCGTCCTGTGCTGTACCCTGTTGTCTGTGCTCGTGTGTATGCATTTGTTGGTGTGTTACATGTCTTGTGTGTCTTGTCTTGTCTTGTCCCGTCCGTTGGCATACCTGTTGTCTGTGCTTGTGTGTATGCATTTGTTTGTGTTACATGTCTTGTGCGTCTTGTCTTGTCCTGTCCTGTGCAGTACCCTGTTGTCTGTGCTCGTGTGTATGCATTTGTTGGTGTGTTACATGTCTTGTGTGTCTTGTCTTGTCTTGTCCCGTCCGTTGGCATACCTGTTGTCTGTGCTTGTGTGTATGCATTTGTTTGTGTTACATGTCTTGTGTGTCTTGTCTTGTCGCGTCCTGTGCCGTACCCTGTTGTCTGTGCTTGTGTGTATGCATTTGTTGGTGTGTTACGTGTCTTGTTTGTCTTGTCCTGTCCTGTGCCGTACCCTGTTGTCTGTGGTTGTGTGTATGCATTTGTTGGTGTGTTACATGTCTTGTGTGTCTTGTCTTGTCTTGTCCCGTCCGTTGGCATACCTGTTGTCTGTGCTTGTGTATGCTTTTGTTTGTGTTACATGTCTTGTGTCTTGTCTTGTCCCGTCCTGTGCCGTACCCTGTTGTCTGTGCTTGTGTATATGCATATGTTGCTGTGTTACATGTCTTGTGTGTCTTGTCCCGTCCTGTGCCGTTCCCTGTTGTCTCTGCTTGTGTGTATGCATTTGTTTGTGTGTTACATGTCTTGTGTGTCTTTTCTTGTCTTGTCCCGTCCGTTGGCATACCTGTTGTCTGTGCTTGTGTGTATGCATTTGTTTGTGTTACATGTCTTGTGTGTCTTGTCTTGTTTCGTCTTGTGCTGTACCCTGTTGTCTGTGCTCGTGTGTATGCATTTGTTGCTGTGTTACATGTCTTGTGTGTCTTGTCTTGTCTTGTCCCGTCCGTTGGCATACCTGTTTTCTGTGATTGTGTGTATGCATTTGTTTGTGTTACATGTCTTGTGTGTCTTGTCTTGTCGCGTCCTGTGCCATACCCTGTTGTCTTTGCTTGTGTGGATGCATTTGTTGGTGTGTTACATGTCGTGTGTGTCTCGTCCCGTCCTGTGCTGTACCCTGTTGTCTGTGCTCGTGTGGATGCATTTGTTGGTGTTACATGTCTTGTGTGTCTTGTCTTGTCTTGTCCCGTCCGTTGTCATACCTGTTGTCTGTGCTTGTGTGTTTGCATTTTGTTTGTGTTACATGTCTTGTGTGTCTTGTCTTGTCCCGTCCTGTGCCGTACCCTGTTGTCTGTGCTTGTGTATATGCATTTGTTGCTGTCTTACATGTCTTGTGTGTCTTGTCCCATCCGTTGCCGTATCCTGTTGTCTGTGCTTGTGTGTATGCATTTGTTGGTGTGTTACGTGTCTTGTTTGTCTTGTCCTGTCCTGTGCCGTACCCTGTTGTCTGTGGTTGTGTGTATGCATTTGTTGGTGTGTTACTTGTCTTGTGTGTCTTGTCTTGTCTTGTCCCGTCCGTTGGCATACCTGTTGTCTGTGCTTGTGTATGCTTTTGTTTGTGTTACATGTCTTGTGTCTTGTCTTGTCCCGTCCTGTGCCGTACCCTGTTGTCTGTGCTTGTGTATATGCATATGTTGCTGTGTTACATGTCTTGTGTGTCTTGTCCCGTCCTGTGCCGTTCCCTGTTGTCTCTGCTTGTGTGTATGCGTTTGTTTGTGTGTTACATGTCTTGTGTGTCTTTTCTTGTCTTGTCCCGTCCGTTGGCATACCTGTTGTCTGTGCTTGTGTGTATGCATTTGTTTGTGTTACATGTCTTGTGTGTCTTGTCTTGTCCCGTCCTGTGCTGTACCCTGTTGTCTGTGCTCGTGTGTATGCATTTGTTGCTGTGTTACATGTCTTGTGTGTCTTGTCTTGTCTTGTCCCGTCCGTTGGCATACCTGTTGTCTGTGCTTGTGTATATGCATTTGTTTGTGTTACATGTCTTGTGTGTCTTGTCTTGTCGCGTCCTGTGCCTTACCCTGTTGTCTGTGCTTGTGTGTATGCATTTGTTGGTGTGTTACATGTCGTGTGTGTCTCGTCCCGTCCTGTGCTGTACCCTGTTGTCTGTGCTCGTGTGTATGCATTTGTTGGTGTGTTACATGTCTTGTGTGTCTGTCTTGTCTTGTCCCGTCCGTTGACATAACTGTTGTCTGTGCTTGTGTGTATGCATTTGTTTGTGTTACATGTCTTGTGTGTCTTGTCTTGTCCCGTCCTGTGCCGTACCCTGTTGTCTGTGCTTGTGTATATGCATTTGTTGCTGTGTTACATGTCTTGTCCCGTCCTGTGCCGTTCCCTGTTGTCTGTGCTTGTGTGTATGCATTTGTTTGTGTGTTACATGTCTTGTGTGTCTTGTCTTGTCTTGTCCCGTCCGTTGGCATACCTGTTGTCTGTGCTTGTGTGTATGCATTTGTTTGTGTTACATGTCTTGTGCGTCTTGTCTTGTCCTGTCCTGTGCAGTACCCTGTTGTCTGTGCTCGTGTGTATGCATTTGTTGGTGTGTTACATGTCTTGTGTGTCTTGTCTTGTCTTGTCCCGTCCGTTGGCATACCTGTTGTCTGTGCTTGTGTGTATGCATTTGTTTGTGTTACATGTCTTGTGTGTCTTGTCTTGTCGCGTCCTGTGCCGTACCCTGTTGTCTGTGCTTGTGTGTATGCATTTGTTGGTGTGTTACATGTCGTGTGTGTCTCGTCCCGTCCTGTGCTGTACCCTGTTGTCTGTGCTCGTGTGTATGCATTTGTTGGTGTGTTACATGTCTTGTGTGTCTTGTCTTGTCTTGTCCCGTCCGTTGGCATACCTGTTGTCTGTGCTTGTGTGTATGCATTTGTTTGTGTTACATGTCTTGTGTGTCTTGTCCCATCCGTTGCCGTATCCTGTTGTCTGTGCTTGTTTGTATGCATTTGTTGGTGTGTTACGTGTCTTGTTTGTCTTGTCCCTCCGTTGCCGTTCCCTGTTGTCTGTGCTGGTGTGTATGCATTTGTTTGTGTGTTACATGTCTTGTGTGTCTTGTCTTGTCATGTCGCGTCTGTTGGCATACCTGTTGTCTGTGCTTGTGTGTATGCATTTGTTGTTGTGTTACGTGTCTTGTTTGTCTTGTCCTGTCCTGTGCCGTACCCTGTTGTCTGTGCTCGTGTGTATGCATTTGTTGGTGTGTTACATGTCTTGTGTGTCTTGTCTTGTCTTGTCCCGTCCGTTGGCATACCTGTTGTCTGTGCTTGTGTGTATGCATTTGTTTGTGTTACATGTCTTGTGTGTCTTGTCTTGTCCTGTCCTGTGCTGTACCCTGTTGTCTGTGCTCGTGTGTATGCATTTGTTGCTGTGTTACATGTCTTGTGTGTCTTGTCTTGTCTTGTCCCGTCCGTTGGCATACCTGTTGTCTGTGATTGTGTGTATGCATTTGTTTGTGTTACATGTCTTGTGTGTCTTGTCTTGTCGCGTCCTGTGCCGTACCCTGTTGTCTTTGCTTGTGTGGATGCATTTGTTGGTGTGTTACATGTCGTGTGTGTCTCGTCCCGTCCTGTGCTGTACCCTGTTGTCTGTGCTCGTGTGGATGCATTTGTTGGTGTGTTACATGTCTTGTGTGTCTTGTCTTGTCTTGTGCCGTCCGTTGGCATACCTGTTGTCTGTGCTTGTGTGTTTGCATTTTGTTTGTGTTACATGTCTTGTGTGTCTTGTCTTGTCCCGTCCTGTGCCGTACCCTGTTTGTGCTTGTGTATATGCATTTGTTGCTGTCTTACATGTCTTGTGTGTCTTGTCCCATGCGTTGCCGTATCCTGTTGTCTGTGCTTGTGTGTATGCATTTGTCGGTGTGTTACGTGTCTTGTTTGTCTTGTCCTGTCCCGTGCCATACCCTGTTGTCTGTGGTTGTGTGTATGCATTTGTTGGTGTGTTACTTGTCTTGTGTGTCTCGTCCCGTCTGTCTGTACCTGTTGTCTTGCTCGTGTATGCATTGTTGGTGTGTTACATGTCTTGTGTCTGTCTTGTCTTCCCGTCCGTTGGCATATCTGTTGTCTGTGCTTGTGTGTATGCATTTGTTTGTGTTACATGTCTTGTGTGTCTTGTCTTGTCCCGTCCTGTGCCGTACCCTGTTGTCTGTGCTTGTGTATATGCATTTGTTGCTGTGTTACATGTCTTGTGTGTCTTGTCCCGTCCTGTGCCGTTCCCTGTTGTCTCTGCTTGTGTGTATGCATTTGTTTGTGTGTTACATGTCTTGTGTGTCTTTTCTTGTCTTGTCCCGTCCGTTGGCATACCTGTTGTCTGTGCTTGTGTGTATGCATTTGTTTGTGTTACATGTCTTGTGTGTCTTGTCTTGTCCCGTCTTGTGCTGTACCCTGTTGTCTGTGCTCGTGTGTATGCATTTGTTGCTGTGTTACATGTCTTGTGTGTCTTGTCTTGTCTTGTCCCGTCCGTTGGCATACCTGTTTTCTGTGATTGTGTGTATGCATTTGTTTGTGTTACATGTCTTGTGTGTCTTGTCTTGTCGCGTCCTGTGCCGTACCCTGTTGTCTTTGCTTGTGTGGATGCATTTGTTGGTGTGTTACATGTCGTGTGTGTCTCGTCCCGTCCTGTGCTGTACCCTGTTGTCTGTGCTCGTGTGGATGCATTTGTTGGTGTGTTACATGTCTTGTGTGTCTTGTCTTGTCTTGTCCCGTCCGTTGGCATACCTGTTGTCTGTGCTTGTGTGTTTGCATTTTGTTTGTGTTACATGTCTTGTGTGTCTTGTCTTGTCCCGTCCTGTGCCGTACCCTGTTGTCTGTGCCCTTGTATATGCATTTGTTGCTGTCTTACATGTCTTGTGTGTCTTGTCCCATCCGTTGCCGTATCCTGTTGTCTGTGCTTGTGTGTATGCATTTGTTGGTGTGTTACGTGTCTTGTTTGTCTTGTCCTGTCCTGTGCCGTACCCTGTTGTCTGTGGTTGTGTGTATGCATTTGTTGGTGTGTTACTTGTCTTGTGTGTCTTGTCTTGTCTTGTCTTGTCCCGTCCGTTGGCATACCTGTTGTCTGTGCTTGTGTATGCTTTTGTTTGTGTTACATGTCTTGTGTCTTGTCTTGTCCCGTCCTGTGCCGTACCCTGTTGTCTGTGCTTGTGTATATGCATTTGTTGCTGTGTTACATGTCTTGTGTGTCTTGTCCCGTCCTGTGCCGTTCCCTGTTGTCTCTGCTTGTGTGTATGCATTTGTTTGTGTGTTACATGTCTTGTGTGTCTTTTCTTGTCTTGTCCCGTCCGTTGGCATACCTGTTGTCTGTGCTTGTGTGTATGCATTTGTTTGTGTTACATGTCTTGTGTGTCTTGTCTTGTTTCGTCTTGTGCTGTACCCTGTTGTCTGTGCTCGTGTGTATGCATTTGTTGCTGTGTTACATGTCTTGTGTGTCTTGTCTTGTCTTGTCCCGTCCGTTGGCATACCTGTTGTCTGTGCTTGTGTGTATGCATTTGTTTGTGTTACATGTCTTGTGTGTCTTGTCTTGTCGCGTCCTGTGCCGTACCCTGTTGTCTGTGCTTGTGTGTATGCATTTGTTGGTGTGTTACATGTCGTGTGTGTCTCGTCCCGTCCTGTGCTGTACCCTGTTGTCTGTGCTCGTGTGTATGCATTTGTTTTTGTGTTACATGTCTTGTGTGTCTTGTCTTGTCTTGTCCCGTCCGTTGGCATACCTGTTGTCTGTGCTTGTGTATATGCATTTGTTTGTGTTACATGTCTTGTGCGTCTTGTCTTGTCCTGTCCTGTGCTGTACCCTGTTGTCTGTGCTCGTGTGTATGCATTTGTTGGTGTGTTACATGTCTTGTGTGTCTTGTCTTGTCTTGTCCCGTCCGTTGGCATACCTGTTGTCTGTGCTTGTGTATATGCATTTGTTTGTGTTACATGTCTTGTGTGTCTTGTCTTGTCGCGTCCTGTGCCGTACCCTGTTGTCTGTGCTTGTGTGTATGCATTTGTTGGTGTGTTACATGTCGTGTGTGTCTCGTCCCGTCCTGTGCTGTACCCTGTTGTCTGTGCTCGTGTGTATGCATTTGTTGGTGTGTTACATGTCTTGTGTGTCTGTCTTGTCTTGTCCCGTCCGTTGGCATACCTGTTGTCTGTGCTTGTGTGTATGCATTTGTTTGTGTTACATGTCTTGTGTGTCTTGTCTTGTCCCGTCCTGTGCCGTACCCTGTTGTCTGTGCTTGTGTATATGCATTTGTTGCTGTGTTACATGTCTTGTGTGTCTTGTCCCGTCCTGTGCCGTTCCCTGTTGTCTGTGCTTGTGTGTATGCATTTGTTGGTGTGTTACATGTCTTGTGTGTCTTGTCTTGTCTTGTCCCGTCCGTTGGCATACCTGTTGTCTGTGCTTGTGTGTATGCATTTGTTTGTGTTACATGTCTTGTGTGTCTTGTCTTGTCCCGTCCTGTGCTGTACCCTGTTGTCTGTGCTCGTGTGTATGCATTTGTTGGTGTGTTACATGTCTTGTGTGTCTTGTCTTGTCCCGTCCTGTGCCGTACCCTGTTGTCTGTGCTTGTGTGTATGCATTTGTTTCTGTGTTACATGTCTTGTGTGTCTTGTCCCGTCCTGTGCCTTTCCCTGTTGTCTCTGCTTGTGTGTATGCATTTGTTTGTGTGTTACATGTCTTGTGTGTCTTGTCTTGTCTTGTCCCGTCCGTTGGCATACCTGTTGTCTTTGCTTGTTTGTATGCATTTGTTTGTGTTACATGTCTTGTGCGTCTTGTCTTGTCCTGTCCTGTGCTGTACCCTGTTGTCTGTGCTCGTGTGTATGCATTTGTTGGTGTGTTACATGTCTTGTGTGTCTTATCTTGTCCGGTCCTGTGCCGTACCCTGTTGTCTGTGCTTGTGTGTATGCATTTGTTTCTGTGTTACATGTCTTGTGTGTCTTGTCCCTCCTGTGCCGTTCCCTGTTGTCTCTGCTTGTGTGTATGCATTTGTTTGTGTGTTACATGTCTTGTGTGTCTTGTCCCATCCGTTGCCATATCCTGTTGTCTGTGCTTGTGTGTATTCATTTGTTGGTGTGTTACATGTCGTGTGTGTCTTGTCTTATCTTGTCCCATCCGTTGGCATACCTGTTGTCTGTGCTTGTGTGTATGCATTTGTTTGTGTTGCATGTCTTGTGTGTCTTGTCTTGTCCCGTCCTGTGCTGTACCCTGTTGTCTGTGCTCGTGTGTATGCATTTGTTGGTGTGTTACATGTCTTGTGTGTCTTATCTTGTCCCGTCCTGTGCCGTACCCTGTTGTCTGTGCTTGTGTGTATGCATTTGTTTTTGTGTTACATATCTTGTGTGTCTTGTCTTGTCGCGTCCTGTGCCGTACCCTGTTGTCTGTGCTTGTGTGTATGCATTTGTTGGTGTGTTACATGTCGTGTGTGTCTCGTCCCGTCCTGTGCTGTACCCTGTTGTCTGTGCTCGTGTGTACGCATTTGTTGGTGTGTTACATGTCTTGTGTGTCTGTCTTGTCTTTTCCCGTCCCTTGGAATAACTGTTGTCTGTGCTTGTGTGTATGCATTTGTTTGTGTTACATGTCTTGTGTGTCTTGTCTTGTCCCGTCCTGTGCCGTACCCTGTTGTCTGTGCTTGTGTGTATGCATTTGTTTGTGTTACATGTCTTGTGCGTCGTGTCTTGTCCTGTCCTGTGCTGTACCCTGTTGTCTGTGCTCGTGTGTATGCATTTGTTGGTGTGTTACATGTCTTGTGTGTCTTGTATTATCTTGTCCCGTCCGTTGGCATTCCTGTTCTCTGTGCTTGTGTGTATGCATTTGTTTGTGTTACATGTCTTGTGTGTCTTGTCTTGTCGCGTCCTTTGCCGTACCCTGTTGTCTGTGCTTGTGTGTATGCATTTGTTGGTGTGTTACATGTCGTGTGTGTCTCGTCCCGTCCTGTGCTGTACCCTGTTGTCTGTGCTCGTGTGTATGCATTTGTTGGTGTGTTACATGTCTTGTGTGTCTTGTCTTGTCTTGTCCCGTCCGTTGGCATACCTGTTGTCTGTGCTTGTGTGTATGCATTTGTTTGTGTTACATGTCTTGTGTGTCTTGTCTTGTCCCGTCCTGTGCTGTACCCTGTTGTCTGTGCTCGTGTGTATGCATTTGTTGCTGTGTTACATGTCTTGTGTGTCTTGTCCCATCCGTTGCCGTATCCTGTTGTCTGTGCTTGTGTGTATGCATTTCTTGGTGTGTTACGTGTCTTTTGTGTCTCGTCCTGTCCTGTGCTGTACCCTGTTGTCTGTGCTCGTGTGTATGCATTTGTTTGTATGTTACATGTCTTGTGTGTCTTGTCTTGTCTTGTCCTGTCTGTTGGCATACCTGTTGTCTGTGCTTGTGTGTATGCATTTGTTTGTGTTACATGTCTTGTGTGTCTTGTCTTGTCCCGTCCTGTGCTGTACCCTGTTGTCTGTGCTCGTGTGTATGCATTTGTTGGTGTGTTACTTGTCTTGTGTGTCTTATCTTGTCCCGTCCTGTTCCGTACCCTGTTGTCTGTGCTTGTGTGTATGCATTTGTTTCTGTGTTACATGTCTTGTGTGTCTTGTCCCGTCCTGTGCCGTTCCCTGTTGTCTCTGCTTGTGTGTATGCATTTGTTTGTGTTACATGTCTTGTGTGTCTTGTCCCATCCGTTGCCATATCCTGTTGTCTGTGCTTGTGTGTATGCATTTGTTGGTGTGTTACGTGTCTTATGTGTCTCGTCCTGTCCTGTGCCGTTCCCTGTTGTCTCTGCTTGTGTCTATGCATTTGTTTGTGTGTGGCATGGCAAGACATGGATATCATTGTAATGGCATGGCAAGACATGGGTATCACAATCAGCATGGCAAGACATAGGTATCACAGTCAGCATGGCAAGACATAGGCATCACAATAGCATGACAAGACATAGGTATCACAATAGCATTAAAAGACATGGGTATCACAGTCTTCATGGCAAGACATAGGTATCACAATCAGCATGGCAAGACATAGGTATCACAGTAAGCATGACAGGACATGGGTATCACAATCAGCATGGCAAGACATGGGTATCATTGTAATGGTATGGCAAGACATGGGTATCACAATCAGCATGGCAAGATATAGGTATCACAATCAGCATAGCAAGACATAGGTATCACAGTCAGCATGGCAGGACATGGGTATCACAATCAGCATGGCAAGACATAGATATCATTGTAATGGCATGGCAAGACATCGGTATCACAATCAGCATGGCAAGACATAGGTATCACAGTCAGCATGGCAAGACATAGGCATCACAATAGCATGGCAAGACATGGTATCACAATTAGCATGGCAAGACATGGGTATCATTGTAATGGCATGGCAAGACATGGGTATCACAGTCAGCATGGCAAGACATAGGCATCACAATCAGCATGGCAAGACATAGGTGTCACAGTAAGCATGGCAGGACATGGGTATCATTGTAATGGCATGGCAAGACATGGGTATCACAATCAGCATGGCAAGACATAGGTATCACAGTCCGCATGGCAAGACATAGGTATCACAATCAGCATGGCAAGACATTGGTATCACAGTAAGCATGGCAGGACATGGATATCACAATCAGCATGGCAAGGCATCGGTATCACAATTAGCATAGCAAGACATGGGTATCATTGTAATGGCATGGCAAGAAATGGGTATCGCAATCAGCATGGCAAGACATAGGTATCACAGTCAGCATGGCAAGACATAGGCATCACAATAGCATATCAAGACATGGTATCACAATTAGCATGGCAGGACATGGGTATCATTGTAATGGCATGGCAAGACATAGGTATCACAATCAGCATGGCAAGACATAGGTATCAAAATCAGCATGGCAAGACATAGGTATCACAATTAGCATGGCAAGACATAGATATCACAGTCAGCATGGCAAGACATAGGCATCACAATAGCATGGCAAGACATAAGTATCACAATAGCATTAAAAGACATGGGTATCGCAATCAGCATGGCAAGACATAGGCATCACAATAGCATGGCAAGACATGGTATCACAATTAGCATGGCACGACATGGGTATCATTGTAATGGCATGGCAAGACATGGGTATCGCAATCAGCATGGCAAGACATTGGTATCACAGTCAGCATGGCAAGACATAGGCATCACAATAGCATGGCAAGACATGGTATCACAATTAGCATGGCAGGACATGGGTATCATTGTAATGGCATGGCAAGACATAGGTATCACAATCAGCATGGCAAGACATAGGTATCACAATCAGCATGGCAAGACATGGGTATCATTGTAATGGCATGGCCAAACATAGGCATCACAATAGCATGGCAAGACATAGGTATCACAATAGCATGGCAAGACATGGGTATCACAGTCAGCATGGCAAGACATAGGTATCACAATTAGCATGGCAAGACATAGATATCACAGTCAGCATGGCAAGACATAGGCATCACAATAGCATGGCAAGACATAAGTATCACAATAGCATTAAAAGACATGGGTATCGCAATCAGCATGGCAAGACATAGGTATCACAGTCCGCATGGCAAGACATAGGTATCACAATCAGCATGGCAAGACATAGGTATCACAGTCCGCATGGCAAGACATAGGTATCACAATCAGCATGGCAAGACATAGGTATCACAGTAAGCATAGCAGGACATGGGTATCACAATCAGCATGGCAAGACATGGGTATCATTGTAATGGTATGGCAAGACATGGTTATCACAATCAGAATGGCAAGACATAGGTATCACAATCAGCATAGCAAGACATAGGTGTCACAATCAGCATGGCAGGACATGGGTATGACAATCAGCATGGCAAGACATGGATATCATTGTAATGGCATGGCAACACATGGGTATCACAATCAGCATGGCAAGACATAGGTATCACAGTCAGCATGGCAAGACATAGGCATCACAATAGCATGGCAAGACATGGTATCACAATTAGCATGGCAAGACATGGGTATCATTGTAATGGCATGGCAAGACATAGGTATCGCAATCAGCATGGCAAGACATAGGTATCACAGTCAGCATGGCAAGACATAGGTATCACAGTCAGCATGGCAAGACATAGGCATCACAATAGCATGGCAAGACATGGTATCACAATTAGCATGGCAGGACATGGGTATCATTGTAATGGTATGGCAAGACATGGTTATCACAATCAGCATGGCAAGACATGGGTATCATTGTAATGGTATGGCAAGACATAGGTATCACAATCAGCATGGCAGGACATGGGTATCACAATCAGCATGGCAAGACATGGATATCATTGTAATGGCATGGCAAGACATGAGTATCACAATCAGCTTGGCAAGACATAGGTATCACAGTCAGCATGGCAAGACATAGGCATCACAATAGCATGGCAAGACATGGTATCACAATTAGCATGGCACGACATGGGTATCACAATCAGCATGGCAAGACATCGGTATCACAATTAGCATAGCAAGACATGGGTATCATTGTAATGGCATGGCAAGACATGGGTATCGCAATCAGCATGGCAAGACATAGGTATCACAGTCAGCATGGCAAGACATAGGCATCACAATAGCATATCAAGACATGGTATCACAATTAGCATGGCAGGACATGGGTATCATTGTAATGGCATGGCAAGACATAGGTATCAAAATCAGCATGGCAAGACATAGGTATCAAAATCAGCATGGCAAGACATAGGTATCACAATCAGCATGGCAAGACATAGGTATCAAAATCAGCATGGCAGGACATGGGTATCACAATCAGCATGGTAAGACATGGATATCATTGTAATGGCATGGCAAGACATGGGTATCACAATCAGCATGGCAAGACATAGGTATCACAGTCAGCATGGCAAGACATAGGCATCACAATAGCATGGCAAGACATGGTATCACAATTAGCATGGCAAGACATGGGTATCATTGTAATGGCATGGCAAGACATGGGTATCGCAATCAGCATGGCAAGACATAGGTATCACAGTCAGCATGGCAAGACATAGGCATCACAATAGCATGGCAAGACATGGTATCACAATTAGCATGGCAGGACATGGGTATCATTGTAATGGCATGGCAAGACATAGGTATCACAATCAGCATGGCAAGACATAGGTATCAAAATCAGCATGGCAAGACATGGGTATCATTGTAATGGCATGGCCAAACATAGGCATCACAATAGCATGGCAAGACATATGTATCACAATAGCATGGCAAGACATGGGTATCACAGTCAGCATGGCAAGACATAGGTATCACAATTAGCATGGCAAGACATAGATATCACAGTCAGCATGGCAAGACATAGGCATCACAATAGCATGGCAAGACATAAGTATCACAATAGCATTAAAAGACATGGGTATCACAGTCAGCATGGCAAGACATAAGTATCACAATCAGCATGGCAAGACATAGGTATCACAATCAGCATGGCAAGACATAGGTATCACAATCAGCATAGCAAGACATAGGTATCACAATCAGCATGGCAGGACATGGGTATCATTGTAATGGTATGGCAAGACATGGGTATCACAATCAGCATGGCAAGACATAGGTATCACAATCAGCATAGCAAGACATAGGTATCACAATCAGCATGGCAGGACATGGGTATCACAATCAGCATGGCAAGACATGGATATCATTGTAATGGCATGGCAAGACATGGGTATCACAATCAGCATGGCAAGACATAGGTATCACAGTCAGCATGGCAAGACATAGGCATCACAATAGCATGGCAAGACATGGTATCACAATTAGCATGGCAAGACATGGGTATCATTGTAATGGCATGGCAAGACATAGGTATCACAATCAGCATGGCAAGACATAGGTATCACAGTCAGCATGGCAAGACATAGGTATCACAGTCAGCATGGCAAGACATAGGCATCACAATAGCATGGCAAGACATGGTATCACAATTAGCATGGCAGGACATGGGTATCATTGTAATGGTATGGCAAGACATGGTTATCACAATCAGCATGGCAAGACATGGGTATCATTGTAATGGTATGGCAAGACATAGGTATCACAATCAGCATGGCAGGACATGGGTATCACAATCAGCATGGTAAGACATGGATATCATTGTAATGGCATGGCAAGACATGAGTATCACAATCAGCATGGCAAGACATGGGTATCACAGTCAGCATGGCAAGACATAGGTATCACAATTAGCATGGCAAGACATAGATATCACAGTCAGCATGGCAAGACATAGGCATCACAATAGCATGGCAAGACATAAGTATCACAATAGCATGGCAAGACATGGGTATCACAGTCAGCATGGCAAGACATAAGTATCACAATCAGCATGGCAAGACATAGGTATCACAATAAGCATGGCAGGACATGGGTATCACAATCAGCATGGTGTGTTACATGTCGTGTGTGTCTTGTCCCGTCCTGTGCTGTACCCTGTTGTCTGTGCTTGTGTATATGCATTTGTTGCTGTGTTACATGTCTTGTGTGTCTTGTCCCATCCTGTGCCGTTCCCTGTTGTCTCTGCTTGTGTGTATGCATTTGTTTGTGTGTTACATGTCTTGTGTGTCTTGTCCCATCCGTTGCCGTATCCTGTTGTCTGTGCTTGTGTGTATGCATTTGTTGGTGTGTTACGTGTCTTATGTGTCTCGTCCTGTCCTGTGCTGTACCCTGTTGTCTGTGCTCGTGTGTATGCATTTGTTGGTATGTTACATGTCTTGTGTGTCTTGTCTTGTCTTGTCCTGTCCGTTGGCATACCTGTTGTCTGTGCTTGTGTGTATGCATTTGTTTGTGTTACATGTCTTGTGTGTCTTGTCTTGTCCCGTCCTGTGCCGTACCCTGTTGTCTGTGCTTGTGTATATGCATTTGTTGCTGTGTTACATGTCTTGTGTGTCTTGTCCCGTCCTGTGCCGTTCCCTGTTGTCTGTGCTTGTGTGTATGCATTTGTTGCTGTGTTACATGTCTTGTGTGTCTTGTCCCGTCCTGTGCCGTTCCCTGTTGTCTGTGCTTGTGTGTATGCATTTGTTGGTGTGTTACGTGTCTTGTTTGTCTTGTCCTGTCCTGTGCCGTACCCTGTTGTCTGTGGTTGTGTGTATGCATTTGTTGGTGTGTTACATGTCATGTGTGTCTTGTCTTGTCTTGTCCTGTCCGGTGCCATACCCTGTTGTCTGTGTTTGTGTGTATGCATTTGTTCTTGTCTTACATGAGTCTTGTGTGTCTTGCCTTGTCCCATCCCATGCCAGGCTGTCTTGTGTTGTCCTATCCTTTGCCATGCTGTGCCGTCTTGTGTTGTCTTGTCCTGTGCTGTGCCATTGTGTATTGTCCTGTGCTGTCCCATCATGTGTCAACTTGTCTAGTCTCCCACAACATGGCAAGGGACAGGGTAAGACGAGACTTAATGGTATGATATGGGACAGGACAGGAGAAGACAGACACGCGAGAATGTCTTGTCCTGTCCAGTCCTGTGCTGTACCCTGTTGTCTGTGCTTGTGTGTATGCATTTGTTAGTGTGTTACATGTCTTGTGTGTCTTGTCTTGTCGCGTCCTGTGCCGTACCCTGTTGTCTGTGCTTGTGTATATGCATTTGTTGCTGTGTTACATGTCTTGTGTGTCTTGTCTCGTCCTGTGCCGTTCCCTGTTGTCTGTGCTTGTGTGTATGCATTTGTTGGTGTGTTACATGTCTTGTGTGTCTTGTCTTGTCTTGTCTTGTCCCGTCCGTTGGCATACCTGTTGTCTGTGCTTGTGTGTATGCATTTGTTTGTGTTACATGTCTTGTGTGTCTTGTCTTGTCCCGTCCTGTCCCATCCCATGCCAGGCTGTCTTGTCTTGTAATATCCTTTGCCATGCTGTGCCGTATTGTGTTGTCTTGTCCTGTGCTGTGCCATTGTGTATTGTCCTGTGCTATCCCATCGTGTGCCAACTTGTCTAGTCTCCCACAACATGGCAAGGGACAGGGTCAGACGAGACTTAATGGTATGATATGGGACAGGACAGGAGAAGACAGACACACGATAATGTCTTGTCCTGTCCAGTCCTGTGCCGTACCCTGTTGTTTGTGCTTGTGTGTATGCATTTGTTGGTGTGTTACATGTCTTGTGTGTCTTGTCTTGTCTTGTCCCGTCCGTTGGCATACCCTGTTGTCTGTGCTTGTGTGTATGCATTTGTTTGTGTTACATGTCTTGTGTGTCTTGTCTTGTCGTGTCCCGTCCTGTGCCGTACCCTGTTGTCTGTGCTTGTGTGTATGCATTTGTTGGTGTGTTACATGTCTTGTGTGTCTTGTCCCGTCCTCTGCCGTTCCCTGTTGTCAGTGCTTGTGTGTATGCGTTTGTTGGTATGTTACATGTCTTGTGTGTCATGTCCCGTCCGTTGCCGTACCCTGTTGTCTGTGCTTGTGTGTATACATTTGTTGGTGTTTTACTTGTCTTGTGTGTCTTGTCTTGTCTTTTCCCGTCCTGTGCCGTACCCTGTTGTCTATACTTGTGTGTTTATGCATTTGTTGGTGTGTTACATCAGTCTTGTGTGTCTTGCCTTGTCCCGTCCTGTCCCATCCCAAGCCTGGGAATGTTTTAGGGGGGCAGAGGGTGGTGTTACAGGCGGGTACTAGGGGATTGCAGTACCCATTAAACATTTGACATTTGGGACTGCCCGGGGTGTTAATTTTAGGGTTAATGTAAGGACATAAAAATTGGGTTTTTGGGTAAAATGGGATAAAGTTTACTCCTGGGTGGAGGGTGGTGTTATAGGCGGGTACTAGGGGATTGCAGTACCCATTAAACATTTGGCATTTGGGACTGCCCGGGGTGTTAATTTTAAGGCTAATGTAGGGACATAAAAATTGGGGATTTGGGGTAAAATGGGCATAACGGTTTCTCCTAGATGGAAGGAATGTTTTCGGGGGCATAGGATGGTGTTTAATGTGGGTACTAGGGGATTGCAGTACCCATTAAACATTTGGCATTTGGGACTGCCTGGGGTGTTAATTTTAGGGTTAATGTAAGGACATACAAATTGGGGATTTGGGGTAAATTGGGGGTAAAGGTTACTTGTGGGTGGAGGTACTGTTTTGGAAGGCAGTATGGTGGGGTGCTTATTTATTTGTATATTTATATGTATTATGTAAGTAGGTGTGCTAGATATAGCAATATATTCTGATGTCTATCCATCTGTTCATCTATCCATCTGTCAGTCCATTTCTTACTAATGTGATTTGCACACAATAACATTACTTGTACATGACATACCTGAACCAAAGTTTGCATGGCTTGCACTTGGGGTAAGGAAAAAGGCTATTGATTTTGGGGTCAAAGAGGTTAAAGGTCAAGGTAAATGACTAATATATTTCAGGGTATTTACTGGTACAACTGATGTGACATGGCCTATTGTTCACATTTGCATTGATGCTCTTTTTTTTGGTCTGTGTCATTTCTGGCTGCGCCTGCTACCATAAGTAACAGTAGACGGTACTACCTGTAACAGTTGACCCAGAGTGGACAGCTACACTTGTGAATAGTAGGTCTGCTAGATATGGCAATATTTGTAGGTCATATTCAAAGTGATGGCTATTCCAAATTGGTTAGGACTAGTTAGGGCTATCTCACCAGAGTCTATAAAAGCTGCAACTATACACTCAGAGACGATACAAGTTAATGGTGCACAGTTCAAAATTCAAATTAAACAAGAGAGATGTCTCTGCACTTTGGCTATTAAATAAAGCATGTCATATGAAATTATTATGGTTTGTTATTGAAGCACAGGTTTTAAATGTTAACATTTTGGCATGGATTCAGATCTTTTATCAAGGCAAACTTTAACAGGTGTAAAGTATTGGTGACCGGGTCAGCCAGCATTCATATTATAGCAGGCACTGCTGATTGGTTTTTACACTGTGCATCATTTAGATGCAGCAAGAGGTTGAAGATTTACCAGGAGGGAAAGTCAAGTCAAAAATTAGATTTGTTTACTGATTTTCCCTGAGATAGCACTTCCATTAGCTGCTGATTTTCTCTTTGCCATGTCCTTAGCTCCCCATTGGAGTGAAACCCTCTATTTATGACAGCCACAAATGAATTCTCCCATGTATATAGCCTATTGTGCCAGCTGCAAGTACCAGGCCTGTTGTAGTGCACTCCCTTGCACATGGCTCTTTTGATACATCAGACCTGTACCTGAAGCCCAAGAGACAGTCGTTTGAATTTAAATGCATGGCATCACTGTGATGTTTTGGGACAGATACTGGAGACATGGCTACATACTTCCTAAAAAGGTCATTCCATTTTCACTTTTCCTACAATGATTGGAACTGCCTGGGTGTTACTTTTAAGGAAATTTTGTAGGGACATAAAAATTGGGGATTTATTATGAGGTGCCTGGAGAATAGGTTATTGAAAGGGTACAGCAGGAAGGGGGTGGGTACAGTGGGGGTAAGGGTTACTTGTGGGTGGAGGTAACATTCTGGGAGGCAGGGGGGTGGGGTGGGGTATAGGTAGGGGCCTGCAGTACCCATTAAACATTTATATTTACAGTAAGGAAATCCGGACTTAGGTAGAGACAAGGCACAGCTTACATGTAAATAAGGAGAACACTGGATACTAATGTTTTTGTTTTGTTTGATTCATTATTTTGCGTTCATATTTGCAGACCACTCTGGTGCATGATTTGGTCTCTTTCTGACCATTTGCACTTGGGTTTGCGAATAGTGATGACTACTTTGCTCTCTTAATTAGGGCTTTAGAATAGGTCTGTTAGGCTTAGATAGCAGTGTGTTAGTGTTAGGTTTAGAATGATTTGACTTTTTATAAAGCTGTGCCTCATTTGGCATAGTTTCCGGTACATATAGGATTAAAATTTATGGATGGGTCCAACTTCCAGGAAAGTTTTATATGGGGGGAGTGGGGCAGGGTTCAGAAGGCACCTTATTTGGAAGGAATAACTGAAAAGGTGTGATTCAGCAGTTTCTCGTGGAATCGAGACCTTTTCGGCAACGTTATTGCATCCATTAATGATGTTATTCATGGTCAGGGTCAATAACACGTTGATATTGTCATCATCAATATAGTGCAATTCTTGCACTCGTCCATGTCATGGTCAAGGTCGAAGTCACACAACATCCAATTATTCAGGTCAAGGTCATTTAGGAAGAAGTTTAGCTAGCCACTTGGTCTTTGAATACCTTTATTTGTACATAGTGGAATTCTTGCACTCAATCATGTCATGGTCGAAGTCAAGGTCACATAACAGGTGATATTGCAATTATTCAGGTCAAGGTCATGTAGGATTCACATTTATGGACAGGTCCTGCTTCCATGTACCTGTTGATAACAGGTAGCTACTTGGTCTGTAAATACCTTTATTTGTACATAGATGTGTGCTGTAATTTGATTGGCTAGATTCCCATGCCTTGAAAGATACTGTATGTTGTGCCATGTGATATGCTGCAATTGAGTGGTCTTGCAGATGCAATTTTCAACTAACCAGAGAATATAATTGCAGTTCATTTTCATCATTTGACTTCTCTACGATCCACATCATGATTTCTTTCAGTGCATGTGATTGATTCTGGTATTGCGGTATCAAGTCTTTCAAATATCTAAAAACAGTGTTTGGCCTTTTTTGTTTAATATATTATTTCATAACATAAAAATCCTGTGCATACAGGGCTGAGCAAATCCCATAGCCAGACATCCCAGACTATTCATTTTTGAAGTCGGGCAAGTAAAATTTTCCAAGTCACTAGTCCGGGACAAGTGCATTTTAAAAAAGTCAGGCAAGTCCTTATTTTCGTGCTTTAATCACTATATCTACCTTGATTTGGCCAATCATGCCCTCCTGGCATACTGAATACTTGATTCTACCCCTCTTCATGTATACATTTACATTCTGTATAACACGTAAATGTGTTACCGCTTGACTGCATATTGAGCTAAGCGATCAAATTATTGGCAAATCAAAACATGTCAAACAATAGAAAGCCAGTATGATCAATTAGCAGTATTTTAAGAGACTTTGTTGCATTGTGTTTACTCGAGCCAGATCCTCACGAGTGGCTCACTATGATTTTAATCCAGCGAGTCAGTGTAATTAAATTAACGAAAGGTACTTTACCGACATCAGTGTTGGTTTCCTTTATGAACTGATTAAATGACAGTAATTATTCTTTAATTTTTAATTGATTATACAGATGATTAACTTCCATGTATGATATTGCGTTTGAAGCGAAACAATTACGCCAATTAATGAGCTGTCTCTGTTCGTATTTAAAAGAGAAAATGTATGTTATGATCAACAAAAAAAAACTGATAAATTACTTAGGCAAACCTGATCAGTCTAAGGCGGGAGAGGAGAGGCCCCATACAAGGGGGGAAGTGATCGGTATGTCAGGACCGCTAGAAAACTAGGGTGTCGTGGCGCGCCGCAAAGGCGAGCCAATCCTCACCCTATTATCCTCAACGGGAGAGACTCCACTCCCATAATGGGACTGAGAGGTAAGCCAAAAATAAAATACAAAAAGTAAAATTGGAAAATGTGAATCAAATAAACTTTACCGGTAAAAAATTCAGACATAACATACATCATCTTAACTCTCAAACCAACCATACATGTATGTTATCTGATCCCTAACTAAATTAATTTAATAAATACTACGGCAAACCCAAAAGCCTAAGGCGGGAGAGGAGGGGCCCTTCCCAGGGAGGAAGGGATTGGCAGGCCGGGACCATTAGGGACCCAGGTGCACCGCAAAGGCGATCCAATCTCATCCCCCCTGGGCTGGAGAATCTCCACTCTCATGGATATGACTTAGGGGCAAGCCAAACCTCAAACCTCAACTTACCCAATTGCCACATATCATTTCAACAATAATATTAACAACAAAAACATGTAATTTAACATAAGAGGTCAGAGAGGCAAGTCAAAATAAAATACAAAAATAAAAATTGGAAAATATTATTCAAATAAAATTAGGATAGGTACCGATAAAAGAATCAGACATAACAACTACATCATCCTAACTATCAAACTAACCATACATCCTCCAATCCCTAACTCACTAAATTCTAACAAAGACACTAACAACAAAGCATGTTACCTCTCATTAACATGGATATCATCTAATTCTATTGGTTTATACTAAACTCTTTAGGGAGTACCAAGGAGTCTCGTGTAACTTAACTAGAACCTCAATTAAAATTAACATAGCATAAGGTGCTCATAAGCTCAGACCCAGCTGCACAAAGTGGCATCAATTTGGAATTCAGAATTATTAGAGGCCCCACTTAACTGAAGTCCAGACCATCAGGGTCCCACCGCACAATGTGGTAACTGACTCCTTAAAAAGACGTACCCAAAATTACGATTAAGCACAGGCACCAAGAGAAAACTATGGACATATACTAATATTAGTCATTATAAGGTGCTAACATCCCAGATCATCAGGCCTCGCCACACAAGGTGGCAACGATTGAACTTGACAACAAAAACCCAATAATAGTAGGTGCCTGTGCTTACAAACATAATCGTACTCCATGACTAAATAGGGCTTAGAGGGTAAATAATTTCTTTCTTTACTTACAACCCTAATTAACCAACTTAGGCAATCAGCCAATAGTACAGAGTATTGCATCAAAAATTACATTAGATAAGAAACGACGACAACATTAATCTATTCTGAATTCAATCCTGGACCACTTGGAGCCATCCGGGGACAATGAGGCGCCTCCTCCTGGACCTTTTCCTCCTTTGCCATGCCTGGACTTTGGTTAACAAGCATGCAGTAAACCATCGGATGGGCTCGCAGCTCGGCCAACCCTCTGACGAATAATTATGTGCAGTGCACAAAAATAACCCACCGGAATTGCGCGCACTGGGGTATATAGACATACATGGCCGAATGGCCAAACACGTCTCAAATTTAAATAAATAAAACAAACAAGTTATGATCACTTTAGAAGTAGTTGTCAAGCAAGCTGATGGTTACTGTGGATAAAACGAGTTTGCTAAATTATTTTCGCAAAGAAGGTAACAAGGGCGATTCGGAGAAGGAACATTTTTGTGAAAGTTAATGGATAAAATGTAAGACTGCTACTGAATGTGTGGTAACTATTTCTCCAGAGAGATATAAGCAGAACCTTTGAGATGCTTTAGAGCATTTGACTACAGGCACTTTCCTCTTGAGAGGGCAGCTCTGTTGAAATATGGGAGGGAAGACTTGCAGGTTCTTCTTAATCATCTTCAGGGCTGAGCAAATCCCATAGCCTGATGTCTGGGACTATTCATTTTTGAAGTCGGCCAAGTAAAATTTTCCAAGTCGCTAGTCCGGGACTAGTGGATGACAAAAAAATTTGCTCAGCCCTGGCATATTTTCATTCTACTTCAAATTAAAGATGGTATGAAGTTTTGGACTTTGATAGGTCATGCAAGAGACTCTCTTCTAGATATAACTGGTGTGTTTTTTGGGAATAATGAAATGTACACACTAGGGTTTCAAGACTCTGGATTGTAGTTACCATCACAATGCTATTCATCCCCTGAAATTACTCTAAAGGTGTGATTCAACAGTTGGTCATGGAATCTATACCTTTTTGATAATGTTATCGCATAGATTAAGGTCAAGGTCATATACCACTGATATTGTAATTATCCATGTTGCGGAATTATTGCACAAATTCATGTCAAGGTTGAGGTCTGGGTCACTTGGAAGGTGATGTTCTGGAAGGCAGAGGGTAGTGTTGGACATGGGTAGGGGGATTGCAGTACCCATTAAACATTTGGCATTTGGGACTGCCTGGGGTGTTCACTTTATGGTAAATGTAGATACAAAAATTGGGGAGTTTGGGTAAAATGGGGTAAAGGTTACTCCAGGCTGGAGGGAATGTTTTGGGGGGAAGAGGTGGGTACTAGGGGATTGCAGTACCCATTAAATATTTGGCATTTGGGACTGCCCGGGGTGTTAATTTTAAGGTTAATGTAAGGACATAAAAATTGGGGATTTTGGGTAAAATGGGATAAAGGTTACTCCTGGGTGGAGGGAATGTTTTTTTTGGGGGGGGGGGCAGAGGGTGGTGTTATAGGTGGGTACTAGGGGATTGCAGTACCCATTAAACATTTGGCATTTGGGACTGCCCGTGGTGTAAATTTTAAGGTTAATGTAGGGACATAAAAGTTGGGGCTTTTGGGTAAAATGGGATAAAGGTTACTCCTGGGTGGAGGGAATTTTTTTTGGGAGGGGGCAGAGGGTGGTGTTATAGGTGGTTACTAGGGGATTGCAGTACCCATTAAACATTTGGCATTTGGGACTGCCTGGGTTGTTAATTTTAGGGTTAATGTAAGGACATAAAAATTGGGGATTGGGGGTAAAGGTTACTTGTGGGTGGAAGTACTGTTCTGGAAGGCAGTGGGGTGGGGTGGAGTGCTTATTTATTTGTATATTTATATGTATTATGTAAGTAGGTCTGCTTGATATGGCAATATATTCTGATGTCTATCCATCTGTTCATCTATCCATCTGTCGGTCCATTTCTTACTAATGTGATTTGCACACAATAACATTACTGGTACATGACATACCTTAACCAAATTTTGCATGGCTTGCACTTGGGATAAGGAAAAAGGCTATTGAATTTGGGGTCAAAGAGGTTAAAGGTCAAGGTAAATGACTAATATATTTCAGGGTATTTACTGGTACAACTGATGTGACATGACCTTTTGTTCACATTTGCATTTGCCCTCGTTTACATTGTTTACATTGGGGTTGACTTTGTGACCCATCTTATTTTGTTTTACATTGGAGTTGACTGTGTGCTTCAACTTATTTTATTTTACATTGGGGTTGACAGTCCACCTCCATTTATTTTGCTTTTACATTGTGGCTGACTGTGTGTCCCCATTTAACGGCCTTTATCCCAAGATTGATGGCATGCCACCACCTATATATTGCAGGTATCTTCTCCTTCTGCGTTGAACACCTAGAGCCATTATTTCTCCCATTGTTTCTATGTATACTCCTTACAAGGTAAGTTAACATCTGTAGATTCATAAGTGATCTATACCACAAGAAGCTGGTGATGCAATGGTGGCCAAAATGTGTTATAATATCCACTGCACATGAATAATTTATTTTTTCCATTTTCCTTATATATACTTTACATTGGGGTTGATATGTGTTTACCCACATACAATGTTTACATTTGGATTACATATGTGTCCTGATTTACATTGTTTACATTGGGGTTGACTTTGTAACCCATCTTATTTTGTTTTACATTGGAGTTGACTGTGTGCCCCAACTTATTTTGTTTTACACTGGGGTTGATAGTGCGCCTCCATTTGTATTGTTTTTACATTGTGGCTGACTGTGTCCCCGTTTAACAGCCTTTATCCCAAGATTGATGACATGCCACCACCTATATATTGCAGGTATCTGCTCCTTCTGCGTTGAACACCTAGAGACATTATTTCTCCCATTGTTTCTATGTCTACTCCTTACAAGGTAAGTTAAGACTCGTAGATTCATAATTGATTTATACCACAATAAACAGGTGATGCATTGGTAGCCTAAAGGTTTATTTATTGGGGTTTACCATCTTCACCCCATTGTTATAATATGCACTGCACCTGAATAATTTGATTTATCTATTTTTTTCCATTTTCCTTAGATATACTTTACATTGTTTGATATGTGTTTACCCACGTGCATTCTTTACAGTGGGATTGAATGTGTGCACCTATCTACATTGTTTACATTGGGGTTGACTCTCTGTTCTGTCTTACTTTGCTTTACATTGGGGTCGACTTTTTGTGCCTACTTATTTTTTTTTTCGCAATATGGCTGAATGTGTGCTCCTACTCAACATTCTTTATGTTAAGATTGATGGTGTGTCCCCATCTACATATTGCAGGCATCTGCATTTAATGCCTTGAGCCATTATTTCTCCCATTTCTATGTATACCTCTTACACCAGGCATGTGCAACTTCTTCCAGGGCGCTGGCCAGATAAGCGATTTTTAAAGCCTC
The DNA here is from genome assembly GCA_029931535.1 of Margaritifera margaritifera. Lineage (NCBI taxonomy): Eukaryota > Metazoa > Mollusca > Bivalvia > Unionida > Margaritiferidae > Margaritifera > Margaritifera margaritifera. Next base: position 35,579 of record JAQPZY010000173.1, read on the forward strand.
ACCCTATGATGTAAATAAACAGATGAAACTGGATCACAGGGCATAGGTTAAACATGCCTGCCTTACACTGCAAGTTAACACTTATAGATTCATAATTGACGTATACCACAATAAATGGGTGGTACATTGATGGCCTAAAGGTGTTTTATTGTGGTTTACTGTCATCCCCTATTGTTATAATATGCACTGCATCTGATTAAATTTTTCCCCCCACTTTCCTCTGATATACTTTACATTGGGTTTGAAATGTGTTCACCCACCTACATTGGGGTCGACTGTGTGCCCCAACTTAATTTTTTACATTGGGGTTGACAGTGCACCCCCACTTATTTTGTTATTACATTGTAGCTGACAGTTTGCCCCCAATTAACAGCCTTTACATTAAGATTGATGGTGTGCCCCTACCTACATATTGCAGGCATCTGCTCGTTGTGCATTTGACACCTAGAGCCATTATTCTGTTGTTTTTATGTACACTGTTAGTTAACACCCATCGATTTATAATTGATCTATAGCACAATAAATGGGTGATGCATTGGTTTTCTAATTTTATTCTGGTTTACCATCTTCCCCACATTTGTTATAATATGCACTGCACCTGAATCATTTATTTTATTTATTTTTTGGTTTACATTGGGGTCGACTGTGTGCCCCTATTACTATTGTTTGCAGTTGTGTTGATGGTGGACCCCCACTTATTTTATTTGCATTATGGCTGAATGTGTCCGCCCATTCAATGTCTTTACCATTCATATTGACAGTATGCCCCTAACTACATTGACAGTATGCCCCTAACTACATATTCCAGGGCATCTTTTAACACCAATAGAGCCATTATGTCTCCCGTTTCTATGTACACATCTTATTATGTAAGTTAGCACTCATAGATTCATAATTGATTTATGCCACAATAAACAGGTGATGCATTGGTGTCCTAAAGGTGTTTTATTGGGGTTTACAATCTTCCCCTATTGTTATAATATGTACCTCACCTGAATAATTTGTTTTATCTATTTGTTCCATTTTCCTTAGATATACTTTACATTGTGTTTGATATATGCTTACCCACCTGCATTGTTTACATTGGGTTTGAATGTGTGCACCTATGTTGTTTACATTGGGGTTGACTGTGTTTTGTTTTACATTGAGTTGACCATGTATCCCTACTTTTTTTGTCTCAGTGAGGCTGATGATGCGCTCCCATTTATTTTGTTTGCATTGTGACTGACTGTGTACCTCCAAATGAGCCAGATCTGCTAAACATTCCATTTGCCACATGGGATACAATGTTTTATATGCTTCTTGAAATCCAAAGGCAGATTTTGCATCACCGTCTGTAGACACAATAGCATACACAAAATTACATCTAGATGTTAAGCTAAGGACATCTGTCAGGATTATCTGGATCAGGATTGCTGTCTGGTTTTGGATGTCTTGTCTGAATACTTCCAAGAGGTCAGTGGGACGATGCCGTTAACTGTGCCTGATTCCTTTTAGGGGCTTGGTCTTTGGAAATCTTCATACCTTTGTTATTTGGGACATGGTCCTTCTTGAAGCATCTAGGTTTTGAATTATTTTTCACCTTTCATGGTAACAGATCAAAAATGTATGTGCTGGTGAATAGCTTCGGACCCCATTTTTATAAGCCTAGGCACAAACTTTCATATGTTAGGCACAATTTTGTAATTAATTTTGAAAGTCTTTGATCTCCCTACATTTAATTATTAATGACACAGATCAATGAGATCAATAATCTGGAATCATGAGGGGTCCTAAAGAGCAGGGGGGTGGCCAAGATTCCAGTTTTGAATTTACACTTGATTGGCCACATATGTGCAGATATAGTACAATGCCTGTGCACTCTATGGGGGATCTATGCTAGCAGTTGTGTAGGTGACTTAAGTTAGTTTCTTCTTGCACAGCTTTTGGCAAATTACATTTTTAAAGATTTCAGAATATACATTTAAATGTCAAATTTTCTGTTAAAATTTAATGAAAAATGTAAATGACTACCATTTTTTAATTTTATCAAAAGGCTTGGCAACTAGGCTTGGTTTCATTTTTGAGATTGTGTCAACTATATAACTTGGTTATTTGGGATCAAAGTCTTTCATGGTTTTCTTTCCATAGCAATTTGAAGTATTGTGCTGTTGTGTAGGTAGCCAACATTGCTAAGATGAAATGTGGATCTGTTACTGAAGAATTTATGGACTGCTTATATTGAAAATTTCCTGTATTATTTTTCATTGGCATTGTATTGATATGGCATGGCATCAGTGTAACTGTATGCATTTCATGTCTCTGACAGATGCAAGGCTTATTGACAGTTAAATTGCCATATTATTAATAATACTTGACATACATACATGAAACTTAGCACATTTATTCCTTATAGCACTGAAAATACACAGAAAAATTGTCAACTTCAAATTTTGATTTTAAATATATTTTTATTCATTTTTTTACAAAAAAGTCTAAATTCCTGTATTTTAACATGTGGACTTAGTTTTGGTATGTGTTGATAGAAAATAATCAGTGATGTGGTTTTATTGTATTAAAACACCTGTTTCCATTTACAAAAGTTAGCATGGAGACACGTTTTCAAAATCTTACATTGAAACTTGATGAAAATGTTTTCCTGGCTCCAAATGGGCAATGCCACATTTGGACTGGTGGCCAAACAACAAATGGGAGATATGGTTCACTTTCATACAAAGATCCCAATGGACAACAATGGAAAAAGAAACACATACACAGAATTGCTTGTATTGTTATTATTAAGAATATAGCTATACCCCAATCTCTGAAATGCAGCCATTTTTGCCATAAAAGCTTATGTGTCGATATGTTTCATTTATGTTCGGAAAGCCATCAGGCAAATTGTTCTAAAAAAAAAATCTTGTCTTAGTGAAAACCAAATGTTTTGCTCATGGTACAAATGCAGATTGCATACTTGAATTTAGAATGTACAGTAATGAAGAATTCAGAAACTTATTTATCTTATTTGTATGGTAAGCTTTTTTTATTTGTACTTTTATGCATGTATATTTAAAACACCCAAAATATTTTGGTCCCTCCATGAATCTCATCAGGTGGTGGTAGCAAATGTCTCAATATATGACACATACTACAGATTTCCCTGCTATTCTTTGGTTGTTGTTGTTGTTTTTCTTTCAACCAAGTATATCAGTCAGTTTTAGGCATAATGGTTATCTCATTTTGCTCTGGCATATCTAATTGTCCCTTCCTATAGTCAGATTTCCTTGTTTGAGCCAATTTTCTGTACTTGTTATGGGCATATATTATGTCGCCCTGTCTTGTTTGTGATAATCATATTCCTTTTTAATTTGATCCAAGGACCTCAAAGTTCTTTTAGAGAGGCTGACATCCAAATTGTCCAACTTTTTTACCATAGATTTGCCCAATTTGTTGTTAATTCTATGAATAGTTGTTGCACATCTCCCTTCAAAGTTCCTGGAGGAGTTGACATTCTTAGGTAGAGAAACACCTAGTGATCTATTCACAGCCTCACACTTTTGTGTGTTTGTGTAAAGTCTCATTGTCATGAAAGCATTTTCACTTAACTTCATTTTCAGGATTTCTTGTAGTAATTGTTTGTCATTCTCATCCATTTGCAGATTGGTGACTTTGTTGGAACCAAGAAATTTGGAATTGAGCCACCATTTATTTCTGTGACCGCCACCACATACCATAGAGTATCTCTGGCATCAGGAGCAGTCGCTGTCATAGCAACGCAGTGTTGCATCAAGAACTTTGGGTAACAACAACTTGACTTTCTGTAAATTACCTCCATTATCATCCATAACATCTTAACTAAGGTCTTTTTGTGCCTGCTTCTTGTTTTCTCTTGTTGAAGCACCAGGAAATATAGCATTACTGAATATAGCAGATTTGCATTTATTAAACTGCGCCTTTCCCAAATGAGTCAGATCTGCTAAACGTTCCATTTGCCACATTGGATACAATGTTTTATATGCTTCTTGAAATCCAAGGGCAGATTTTGCATCACCGTCTGTAGACACAAACTTAACTAGAACTTCGTAAAGCATAAACTGTGTCCCAATTTCATATCCCATTTCAAACTCACGAGTGAGGTGCTGCATGTGGAATATTCAGAGTACAATCTGCATGACCATTAGTGAATGCAACATTATATCCTTTTTGTGTGAGCCAAGCTCCAGTCCAACACTATTTGTTTTCACACACAGCGGCAATGATATACTTATGATCAGTCATTTTCTTACAAGCTATTCCGACAGCTTGTGAAGAGGCTCGTCCTGGTTTCTCTGCACTAACTATACAAATAGTGTTGTAGCATGCATCAAATGCAATGTTGATAGGGGAAGGGTCTGTGCTGCCACGATCTTTAGTCCTGTCACGCGCCAGTTTACGTTTTTTTTCGCCATGTCCTTATTTAGCTCAGTTGTAACTTTTGCTACTCTATTTGCAGTCCTTTGCATGCCGCTTCATGGTGGAGGAGGAATATCTATGGCTGTAAGCACTAGTCTGGCCATTTGTATTTCCCATTGGTGTCTCTTGAAGTCCCACGTGGAATCCCAGGTTGACTGCAGCAGCACTGCAGCCTGGTTTGGTGGATGGAACCCTATTGTACAGCTTGAATTTAGGTGAGATGAAGCCACAATTCACACATTATAAGATCATCTGCTAGCCCAAGCCCCACTTACCTTCTTGGTGAATGTATACCTCCATTAGTGGAAAATCTGTAGCTGCCTCATGATGTAGTTTTGTCGTCTGATTGATCATTTCCACCACTTTTGTGTTGTTTAATAGTTGCATTCCCTGTAAAATGAGAAAGCAACTGTTTCATGTCAGTTTAAAAATTGCATACAGGAAATAGCATACAAACAATTACATCTAGATGTTAAGCTAAGGACATCCGTGTCAGGATTATCTTGATCAGGATTGGCAGTTATCAGATTGCTGTCTGGTTTTGGATGTCTTGTCCGAATACTTCCAAGAAGTCGGTGGGACGATGCCATTAACTGTGCCTGATTCGTTTTAGGAGGTTGGTCTTTGGAAATCTTCATACCTTTGTTATTTGGGACATGGTCCTTCTTGAAGCATCTAGGTTTTGAATTATTTTTCACTTTCCATGGTAACAGATCAAAACAGTATGTGCTTGTGAAGAGCTTCGGACCCCATTTTTATAAGCCTAGGCACAAACTTTCATATGTTAGGCACAATTTTGTAATTAATTTTGAAAGTCTTTAATCTCTACACTTAATTATCAATGATACAGATCAATGAGATCAATAATCTGGAATCATGAGGGGTCCTAAGGAGCAGGGGGATGTCCAAGATTCCAGTTTTTAATTTACACTTTATTGGCCACATATGTGCAGATATAGTACAATGCCTGTGCACTCTATGGGGGATCTATGCTAGCAGTTGTGTAGGTGACTTAAGTTAGTTTCTTCTTGCACAGCTTTTGGCAAATTACATTTTTAAAGGATTTCAGAATATACGTTTAAATGTCAAATTTTCTGTTAAAATTTAATGAAAAATGTAAATGACTACCATTTCTTAATTTTATCAAAAGGCTTGGCAACTAGGCTTGGTTTCATTTTTGAGATTGTGTTAAATATATAACTTGGTTATTTGGGATCAAAGTCTTTCATGGTTTTCTTTCCATAGCAATTTGAAATACTGTGCTGTTGTGTAGGTAGCCAACATTGGGTAAGATGAAATGTGGATCTGTGACTGAAGAATTTATGAACTGATTATATTGAAAATGTCCTGTATTATTTCTCATTGGCATTGTATTGATATGGCATGGCATCAGTGTAACTGTATACATTTCATGTCTCTGACAGATGCAAGGCTTATTGACAGTTAAATTGCCATATTATTAACAATACTTGACATACATACATGAAACTTGGCACATTTATTCCTTATAGCACTGAAAATACTGAAAAATTGTCAACTTCAAATTTTGATTTTAAATATATTTTTATTAATTTAAAAGAAAAAAAAATGTCTAAATTCCTGTATTTTAAAAATGTGGACCTAGTATTGGTATGTGTTGATAGAAAATAATCAGTGATGTGGTTTTATTGTATTAAAAAACACCTGTTTCCTGTTGCAAAAGTTAGCATCGAGGGATGTTTTCAAAATCTTACATTGAAACTTGATGAAAATGTTTTCCTGGCTCCAAATGAGCAGTGCCGCATTTGGACTGGTGGCCAAACAACAAATGGGAGATATGGTTTACTTTCATACAAAGATCCTAATACACAACAATGGAAAAAGAAACACATACACAGAATTGCTTGTATTGTTTTTATTAGGAATATAACTATAACCCAATCTCTGGAATGCAGCCATCTTTGCCATAATAGCTTATGTATCAATATGTTTCATTTATTATTTGGAAATCCACTAGGGAAATTTTAAAATTATCTGCCAGCCCAAGCCTCACATAACGTCTTGGTGTATATATACCTCCTTTAGTGAGGAGTCATTCTTTATTTTGAGATGCACTTTATTGTTGTTGAGAAAACAGTGTGGTGGAAGTGCACATGTAAATTAAGTGTGAAATATGGTCAAATACTCGGTTTTGATTGACCAGAAAATGGAATCATGACCCCAGTAGGCTTTGATGTGCTCTTATTCTTAACTATGCTGGGCAACAACTGACAAGCCTTGGTGTGTGTAATGGATGATAATGGCACTGTCACCCCTAGGAATCCTTCTGTGATTGGAACATTGGTCTGAGTTCAGCTTGAAGAAATGCATGTAGGTAATATGTAATAAAACTAATGGTGTTCTGACCCCAGTTGAAACTGGTGCCAGAGACTGATGCTACGTTTTCAAAGTAGACAGATGCCGATTGTTACACTGATTTTGAAATATGGTATTTGATGTGAGAAAATCTGGGCTGGAAGTGGCTGCAGCCTGTTTGGAGATGGATGTTGCAGTTGTAACATTTGCACAGTGTACAGCCTATTATAATCAATATGTTTTCGTGTAGAGTTCATTATTACTGTAATTGACATTGTACTGGAAATATTTTGCTGATTTTTTCAACGATTTTGAAAAGGCTGAAAGGTTTCAGCTGCATATTCAGTTGCCGTTTACAATACACAGTACATTGCATTGTTTATGATGGCATCGATGAGAATTTGAAGGTTGCAGATATAGCCATGTTGTTCCTGTAAGTAATATAAGGAATCATTTCATAACAGGCCTATAAAATGTTAAAATATTGAATATTGTTAACGTTATTTTTTTTCTTCTCATTCTATATTTGTTTTTTTAAAACACTTCAAGGCAGGTTCCACCCATCCCTACTCTGCTTGTTTTCAAAAACTCACTGATGCAAAGCCCTAAAATTAAATAGAACATTTTCGTTTATTTTAAAGCAGTTAGAAGTTTTCCTTCATTTTAGATTGGGGATCATCTCAAAATGCTCTCACTCTCTCTCTCTCTCTCTCTTAGACACACACACACACACACATTCACACTCTTCATAACTTCACACAACACAGGATTAAGTCAAGTTAATCACTATATTTACATAATAACAAATTAATGTAAAGAAATAAATTTGATAAACTATTAGGTTCATGTCTTCAGTTATCAGATCCATATAAACCATGAGCCATTTTACCTTCAACTCTATTGTCTCAACTATGCACTGCAAGTTCTGAAAAGTTTACTACATGACTTAAACTTTAGAAACTATATTTGTGTTTGCAAAAAACCTATGCCATCCACTGATGAAAGTTATAAAAATTACTAAATGACAATGAAGTCTGATTGAATCAGGTACATATGTATATAAACATGTCAACTGAACTTCATTTTGCCTACGTCAGTCATTGAGGGCATATTGATTTGGTCCAGTCCATACATACATCCGCACTTTTAAGTCCGTCATTCTTGAGAATATTTTTGGCAACATCGGGCAGGAACCATTCAACGTATACAAATGAATTTTTCCTAGCATTTTTGTATGCATACATAGATGACCTGATTATATTTTCTGGTCCTAGTTATTACAGGAATCTTTTATTATTTTTTTTAACACACTTTAAAACTGTTTGGAATGGGTAATTTTTCAAAAAAATAAAACATTGTTAGCATGATTAAGCATAAACCACTTAAGGCAGAAATATGAAATTTAAGAGTCTATTCATATTTAGATGACCTGTTTAAATTTTCTGAAAATTCCATAAATTTGTTTATTTAATTATTTATTTTGTACACATTATTACAGATAAACCATTTAAAGTTTATAACTATTTAGGATGAAATTTTATTCAGAATTATCCAAACTTTTGGATATGAGACTTTCTTCCAATGGTCACACTTATATTTAAATTCTTCAGGTCTCACTGGATTGTTTGAATTTTGATAATCCCCTAATTTTTAAGGTAGAGGGTATGAGCTTTGGATTTATAAATTCACACAGAAGCTAAATCTGTCATTTGGTGTACATTTCTCTGAATTGGGCTTGAAAATGGATTGGTTTGTTTAGAGACTACCTTTGACAGTTGGACTAGGACAGCAGATCAAACTAAAATCAGTTGAACACGTGACAAGCTCACTTCCTTTTTAAACACAGAACATTTAATGTAATAACTACAAATTGCCAATGGAGAAATCAGTTGCTGCAAAAAGTACAAAATGTTATCAGACAGTCTCAGTAAAGAAGGAAAAGTGAAATCAATTCTTCTAAAGGATAAGCTTAAAATAAACATTGTTAATTATACATTCCATATCAGTGTAAAATTGAATTTACAGACAATGATAGTTACATCAAGATATTTGTAATCTGCAGATTTTTCTGACAAGGTGATTTTGCACCACGACTGATGATCATTCAGAATAATTTTAAATAGCATTAATTATAAATTTTATCACACTGATTCCATAACGGGCCTGTGATTTTTAAACGAAAATATTAAATACTTAAACATTAGTTACCCTTTTCATACTTTAAGTGTAATTATTACTCACATCTGTGTGATCCCCCTCTAAGAGGCTACCACTATTATAAGGCCACTTTCCTGTTGCAGATGGGGGTAACATTATAAGTGGGAGACTACTGAAGACTTTATCTTTTTTATATTTTGAATGTTCAGGGGACCCTGACATTCACATCCCTAACATTGAGTTTGCACTGAATGTATTCAGGAACCCATCTTATGGCATTGTTGAAATTGTAGCTTGCTCCTGGCCGGACAAGAAAAGATAATTGGTGGGACCCAAAACTCTCTCCAATTTTTCTGAGTGGGTCTTGGACTGCAGTAATGACTGCGACAGAGGTAATATAGATCATTATGGCAACTGTCACATATTATATGGAAGTGTGTACTGATGGATGCTATCTGTAAGTCTGTATTTAGGATGTGTACATGTAAAAGTCATATATATGTATTATATAGTATGGACATACCAAATGATGTTGTCTGTATGTCTTTTTATTTAGGCTGCATAAGTGAGCATATCTAGCAGACACGTATTTTGTTTTAAACAGGCCTACTGCTGGATGTTGTCTATGTCTTTTTTCCGGGTGTTCGCAAGTGTGTATCAGTCAGAAAAATGTTGGGCATGTAGCACTCATGTACATGCATTATATGGATGGGCCTACATATATATGTTGTTTATATTTCTTATTTACACTTTGTAAGTGTGCATGTCATATATATAGATTATATAAGATGGGCATACCAATGTATGTTGTCTTTAATTCTTTGCTAGGCAGTGTAAGTGTGTGTATCAGCCACATAATTGTATAACATTGGATGTGCCTACTGTTGGATGTTGTCCTTGCATCCTTTTAGGCTGTGTAAATGTATGTGGATCAGTCATGTAATTTTATGATGTAGGACAGGCCTACTGATGGATTTTTTCTATACATCTTTTATCCTGTGTAAGTGTGTGCATCAAACAGATACTTGCGCCATAAAGGATGGATCTACTGGTGGGTATTGTCTATAGGTCTTAGAATGTGCAAGTGTATATCATTAAGCTACACATGTTATATAGGATGGAGCTACTGATGGATGTTTTTCTTTATGTCATTTTAGGCTTTGGTTTTGCGAATAGTGGTGACTACTTAGCTATCCTAGTTAGGGCTTTAGAGCAGGTCTGTTAGACTTGGATACCAGTGTAAGTGTTAGGTTTAGAATGATTTGGCATTTTATAGAGCTGTGCCTCTTTTGGCATAAAGTTTCCGGTACATTTAGAACTAAAATGTATGGATGGGTCCTTCTTCCAAGAAAGTTTTATATGGGGGGATGGGGCAGGGTTCAAAAGGCACCTTATTTGGAAGGAATAGCTGAAAAGGTGTGATTCAACAGTTTCTCATGGAATCTAGGTCTAGGCCTTTTTGAGTATATTATTGCATCCATGGATGACAAGGTGATGGTCAGAGTCAATAATACATTGATATTGACATCATCCATAGTGGAATTCTTGCACTCATTCATGTCAAGGTTGAGTTCAAGGTCACATAACAGATGATATTGTAATTATTCAGGTCAAGGTCATGTAGGATTCACATTTATTGACAGGTCCTGCTTCCAGAAACTTTTCTTTTATTGGGAGAGTGGGATAAGTGTCGAAAGGGACTTCATTTGTTGACAACAGCTAGCCACATGGTCTTTGAATACCTTTATTAGTACATAGAGGTGTGCTGTAATTAGATTGGCTAGATATGTGTCTAGAAAGATACTGTTATTGTGCCATGTGATATACCTGAACCATGTGATAATGCTGCGACTAAGTCGTCTTGCAGATGCAATTTTCAATTAACCAGAAAATATAATTGCAGTTCTTTTTCATCCTTTGACTTTCTCTGTAATCCAAATGATTTCTTTCAATACATGTGACTGATTCCAGTATTGTGGCATTGTCTTTCAAATATTTATAAACAGTGTTTGGCCTTTGTTGTTTAATATATTATTTCATATCATAAAAATCCTGTGCATATTTTGATTCTACTTGGGATCTAAAATGGCATGAAGTTTTGGACTTGGATAGGTCATGCAATAGACTCTCTTTCTAATAAAACTGGTGCGTTTTTTGGCAATTATTAAAAGTACACACTAGGATTTCAAGACTCTGGATTTTAGTCACCATCACAATGATTTTCATCCTCTGAAATTACGGAATAGGTATAATTCAACAGTTGGTCATAGAATCTCTACCTTTTTGATAATGTTATTGCATACATTAAGGTAAAGGTCAATAACACTGATATTGTAATCATCCATAAGGTGTAATTATTGCACAAATTCATGTCAAGGTTGAAGTCAAGGTCACATAGGTGATATTGCAATCATCCATTTTGTCCACGTTGTTAGTTATATCTTGTGTGCCAGCAGGGGTGTTGACTTGTACATGTTGATATATATTTGTATTGTATGCTTGACTTTATTTTTTTATTTTAGCTTCTGTAATATTTTCTGGACACCCAACACCTGTTGGCAAAGGAGAAGGAAGTGTGCTACTGTGAAAGGATGATGCTGGAAGATCTGGATTCTTTTAGGGTACTCTGACTGATATCAAGGCTGACTTGGATAAAGTGTATGAATGTTATTCTCTGCGATTCTACAATTTTTTCGGTGGTTCCTTTTTTTTAAGATGGTTATGAATCCATGGAAGAGGACCCCCAGTCTGGAACACCATTGTCTGCATGTGATGATGAGTGGGAAGTGGCATGCTGTGAAAGGGGCAATTGATGAAAATGCTCAATATACAGTGGATGATATTTCTATTATCTCCTCAACTTTTGTTAAGATATTGAGGAACATTTGAAGCTCTGAAAGGTTTATCTAAAGGAGTCCCTCATTTGTTAACGGCTGATCAGAAGTCAAATCCTGTTGAAATTGCCAAACAGCTACTTGCCAGATATAGGAAAGAAGTGATCAGAGACATTTGAATGAGATATATGCATATTTTGATTCTGCTTTAAATTAAAGATGACATGAAGTTTCGGACTTAGATAGGTCATGCAAGAGACTCTCTAGATATAACTGGTGTGTTTCTGGTGAATAATGAAATGTACACACTAGGGTTTCAAGACTATGGATTGTAGTTACCATCACAATGATATTCATCCCCTGAAATTACTAAAAAGGTGTGATTCAACAGTTGGTCATGGAATCTATACCTTTTTGATAATGTTGTTGCATAGATCAAGGTCAAGGCCATATACCACTGATATTGTAATCATCGATGTTTTGGAATTATTGCAAAAATTCATGTCAAGGTTGAGATCTGGGTCACATAGAAGGTGATGTCTTGTGTGCCAGCAGGGGTGTGTATATGTACATGTTATCTATTTGTATTATATGTTAATCATTATTTTCTTCTTTCAGTTTCCATGATGTTTACTTATGATTTATGTGTATGTGTATGATTGATGTGTATTTGTGTTTGTGATTGTATTTATTTATTTTTATATTTATATTATTTATCTGGGAGGTGGGGTGTGGTGTTGGAGATGGGTAGGGGGATTGCAGTACCCATTACACATTTGGCATTTGGGACTGTCTGGGGTGTTCACTTTAAGGTAAATGTAGATACAAAAATTGGTGAGTTTGGGTAAAATAGGATAAAGGTTACTCCTGGGTGGAGGGAATGTTTTGGGGGGAAGAGGGTGGGGTTATAGGTGGGTACTAGGGGATTGCAGTACCCATTAAACATTTGGCATTTGGGACTGCCCGGGGTGTTAATTTTAAGGTTAATGTAGGGACATAAAAATTGGGGATTTTGGGTAAAATGGGATAAAGGTTACTCCTGGGTGGAGGGAACGTTTTTTTTGGGGGTAGAGTGTGGTGTTATAGGCGGGTACTAGGGGATTGTAGTACCCATTAAACATTAGGCGTTTGGGACTGCCTGGGGGCGTTAATTGTAGGGTTAATGTGGGGACATACAAATTGGGGATTTGGAGTAAATTCGCGGTAAAGGTTACTTCTGGGTGGAGGTAATGTTCTGGAAGGCAGTGGGGTGGGGTGCTTATTTATTTGTATATTTATGTGTATTAGGTACATGGATCTGCTAGATATGGCAATATATTGTGATGTCTGTCCATTTGTTTGTCTATCTGTCTGTCAGTCCTTATCATACCAATGTGGTTTACACACAATACCATTACTCCTACATAACATACCTGAACTAAACTTTGCATGGCTTGCACTTGGGGTAAGAAAAAAGTCTATTGATTTTGGGGTCAAAGAGGTTAAAGGTCAAGGTAAATAACTAATGCTTTCTTATTGGTCTATGTCAGGTCGGGCTATGCCTGCTACCGTAAGTAACAGTAGACGGTACTACCTGTGACTGTTGACCCAGAGTGGACAGCTACACCTGTGAATAGCAGGTCTGTTAGATGTGGCAATATTTTTTTGTCATATTCAAAGTGATGGCTATTCCAAATTGGTTAGGACTAGTTAGGGCTATCTCGCCAGAGTCAATAAAAGCTGCAACTATACATTCAAAGAGACAATACAAGTTAATGGTGCACAGTTCAAAATTCAAATTAAACAAGAGAGATGTCTCTGCACTTTGGCTATTAAATAGAACATGCCATATGCAATTATTATGGTTTGTTAGTGAAGCTCAGGTTTTAAATATTAACATTTTGGCATGGATCCAGATCTTTTATCAAGGCAAAATTTAACAGGTGTAAAGCATTGGTGACCGGGTCAGTCAGCATGCATATAGATGTATATGCGCATTATAGCATGCACTGCTGATTGTTTTTTACACTGTGCGTCATTTAGATGCAGCAAAAAGGTCATTCCATTTACATTTTCCTACAATGATTAATGGAACTGCCCAGGGTCTTACTTTTAAGGAAATTTTGTAGGGACAAAACAATTGGGGATTTATTATGAGGTGCCTGGAGAATAGGTCATTGAAAGGGTACAGCAGGAAGGGGGTGGGTACAGTGGGGGTAAGGGTTACTTGTGGGTGGAGGTAACATTCTGGGAGGCAGGGGGGTGGGGTGTGATATAGGTAGGGGCCTGCAGTACCCATTAAACATTTATATTTACAGTAAGGAAATCCGGACTTAGGTAGAGACAAGGCACAGCTTACAAGTAAATTAGGAAAACACTGGATGCTAATGTTTTATTTTGTTTGATTCATGATTTTGCGTTTATATTTGCAGACAACTCTAGTGCATGATTTGGTCTCTTTCTGACCATTTGCACTTAGGTATGCGAATAGTGACGACTACTTTGCTATCTTAGTTAGGGCTTTAGAGTAGGTCTGTTAGGCTTAGATACCAGTGTGTTAGTGTTAGGTTTAGGATGATTTGGTTTTATATAGAGCTGTGCCTCATTTGGCATAAAGTTTCCGGTACATATAGGATTAAAATTTATGGATGGGTCCTACTTCCAGGAAAGTTTTATATGGGGGGAGTGGGGCAGGGTTCAGAAGGCACATCATTTGGAAGGAATAACTGAGAAGGTGTGATTCAACAGGTGATATTGCAATTATTCAGGTCAAGGTCATGTAGGATTCACATTTATGGACAGGTCCTGCTTCCATGTGCCTGTTGATAACAGCTCGCCACTTGGTCTTCAAATACCTTTATTTGCACATCGATGTGTGCTGTAATTTGATTGGCTAGATTCCTGTGTCTGGAAAGATACTGTATGTTGTGCCATGTGATATGCTGCAATTGAGTGGTCTTGCAGATGCAATTTTCTACTAACCAGAGAATATAATTGCAGTTCATTTTCATCTTTTGGCTTTCTCTATGATCCACATTATGATTTCTTTCATTGCATGTGACTGATTCCGGTATTGTGGTATTAAGTCTTTCAAATATCTATAAACAGTGTTTGGCCTTTGTTGTTTATTATATTATTTCACAACATAAAAATCCTGTGCATATTTTGATCCTACTTTAAATTAAAAATGGCATGAAGTTTTGGACTTAGATAGGTCATGCAAGAGACTCTCTTTCTAATATAACTGGTGCGTTTTTTGGCAATTATTAAATGTACAGACTAGGATTTCAAGACTCTGGATTTTAGTTACTATCACGATGATTTTCATCCTCTGAATAGGTGTGATTCAACAGTTAGTCATAGAATCTATACTTTTTTGATAATGTTATTGGATACATTCAGGTCAAGGTAAATAACACTGATATTGTAATATCCATATGATGTAATTATTGCACAAATTCATGTTGAGGTGAAGGTCACATAGGTGATATTGCATTCATCCATTTTGTCCATGTTATTGGTTATGTCTTGTGTGCCAGCAGGGGTGTTGACTTGTACTTGTTGATATATATTTTTATTGTATGCTTGCATTTATTTTTTTATTTTAGCTTCTGTAATATTTTCTGGTATGACTGATGCGTATTTGTTTTGTGATTTTATGTGTAATATAGTGAACAATATTTTGTTCAGACTTGCATTGATGCTTATTTGAAGATATTGTATATTTAAGTATATGAGAGATATTCAAAAAGTTCTGAAATGATATGATCTGCAATATATTCTGATGTCTATCCATCTGTCAGTCCATTTCTTACTAATGTGGTTTGCACACAAACACATTAGTTCTGCATGACGTAACTCAACTAAACCTTCTGCATGGTCAAGGTCACATAACAGGTGATAGTGTCATCATCCATTTGGTGATATTGCAGCTGTTCACGTCATGGTCATGTAGGATTCACATTTATGGGCAGGTCCTTGCTCCACCAAAAAACTTCTCCTTTATTGGGGAAGTGTTATTACATACATCAAGGTCAAGGTCATATAAGACTTGTATTGTGATCATCCGTATGGATTGTTTATTGCACAAAATTCATGTCAGGGTAGAGGTTAAGGTCACATTTGCATTTATGCTTATTTATTTGTATATTTATGTGTATTATGTAGATCGGTTTGTGATGGCTATTCCAAATTGGTTAGGACTAGTTAGGATTATCTTACCAGAGTCCGTAAAAGCTGCAACTATACAGTGAAAGAGATGATACAAGTTAATTGTGCACCAGTTCAAAATTCAAATTTAACAAGAGAGATGTCTCTGCACTTTGGCTATTAAATAAAACGTGCCATATGCAATTATGGTTTATTATTCGAGCACGGGTTTTAAATGTTAACATTTTGGCATGGATCCAGACCTTTTATAAAGGCAAAATTTGACAGGTGTAAAGCATTGGTGAC
The DNA here is from genome assembly GCA_029931535.1 of Margaritifera margaritifera. Taxonomy (NCBI): domain Eukaryota; kingdom Metazoa; phylum Mollusca; class Bivalvia; order Unionida; family Margaritiferidae; genus Margaritifera; species Margaritifera margaritifera. Next base: position 51,769 of record JAQPZY010000173.1, read on the forward strand.
CGGGTCAGTCAGCATGCATATAGATGTGTATGCACATTATGACAGGCACTGCTGATTGGATTTAAACTGTGCATCATTTAGAGGCTTCAAGAGATTGCAGAGCAGAGGCAGATTTACCAGGAGGGAAAGTCAAGTCAAAGATTACATTGGTTCCTCATTTGTGTACTGATTTTCCCTGACATAGACTTGTGCTAGCTGCAAGTACCAGGCCTGTTGTAATGAACTCCCTTGCACATGGCTTTTTGGGCACATCTATCAGACCTGTATCTGAAGCCCAAGAGACGTTAAACATTTATATTTACTGTAAGGAAATCCAGACTTAGGTAGAGATAAGGCACAGCTTACAAGTAAATTAGGAAAACACTTGATACTTACGTTTTATTTGTTTGATTCATGATTTGGCATTTTTATATGCAGACAACTCTGGTGCATGATTTGGCACTTTATTACCGTTTGCGCTTAGGCTTGCAAATAGTGATGACTATTTAGCTATCTTAGGTAGGGCTTTACAGTAGGTCTGTTAGACTTGGATACCAGTGTGTTAGTGTTAGGTTTAGAATGATTTGGCTTTTTATAGAGCTGTGCCTTGTTTGGCATAAAATCTCCGGTATATCGAGGATTAAAATTTATTGACGGGTCACACTTCCAGGAAAGTTTTATATTGGGGGCAGTGTTCAAAGGTCACCTCATTTAGAAGGAATAACTGAAAAGATGATTCAATAATTTCTCATGGAATCGAGACCTCTTTGGTGACACTATTGCTTCCAGTAATGACAAGGTCCTGGTCAGGGTCAATAATAAATTGATATTGTCATCATCCATATAATGGAATTTTTGCACTCATTCATGTCAAGGTTGAGGTCAAGGTCACATAACAGGTGATATTGCAATTATTCAGGTCAAGGTCATGCAAGATTCACATTTAGGGACAGGTCCTACCTCCAGAAACTTTTCTTTTATTAGGGGAGTTGGACAGGTGTCAAAAGGCACTTCATTTGGAACATGATTTGTACACAGTTGCTGATCAATATGAATTGGCGCACCCATGTGCCTTTTGATAAGAGCTTAAGGGACTTGGTCTTTGAATACCTTTATTTGTACATAGATGTGTGCTGGAATTTGATTGGCTAGATTCCTACGTCTGGAAAGATGCTGCACGTTATGCCGTCTGGTAGGCTGCAATTGAGTGGTCTTGCAGATGCCAATTTTCAATTAACCTGAGAATATAATTGGTTCTTTTTCATCCTTGGAGTTTCTCTGCGATCTACATCATAATTTCTATCAATGCATGTTACTGATTCTGGTATTGTGCTATTAAGTCTTTCAAATATCTATAAAGATTGTTTGGCCTTTGTTGTTTATTATAATATTTCATAACATAAAAATCCTGTGCATATTTTGATCCTACTTTAAATTAAAAATGGCATGAAGTTTTGGACTTAGATAGGTCATGCAAGAGACTCTCTTTCTAATATAACTGGTGCGTTTTTTTGGCAATTATAAAATGTATAGACTTGGATTTCAAGACTCTGGATTTTAGTTACTATCACGATGATTTTCATCCTCTGAATAGGTGTGATTCAACAGTTAGTCATAGAATCTATACCTTTTTGATAATGTTATTGGATACATTCAGGTCAAGGTCAATAACACTGATATTGTAATCATCCATAAGGTGTAATTATTGCACAAATTCATGTTGAGGTGAAGGTCACATAGGTGATATTGCAATCATCCATTTTGTCCATGTTATTGGTCATGTCTTGTATGCCAGCAGGGGTGATGACTTGTACCTGTTAATATATATTTTTATTGTATGCTTGCATTTATTTTTTTATTTTAGCTTCTGTAATATTTTCTATTTTCTGGCATGACTGATGCATATTTGTTTTGTGATTTTATGTGTAATATAGTGAACAATATTTTGTTCAGACTTGCATTGATGCTTATTCGAAGATATTGTATATTTAAGCATATGAGAGATATTCAAAAAGTTCTGAGATTATATGATCTACAGCTGTATGTACCGGGATGCCCAACACTTGTTGGCAAAGGAGAAGGAAGTGTGCTACTGTGAAAGGAAGATGCTGGAAGATCTGGATTCTTTTAGGGTACTCTCTGATATCAAGGCTGACTTTGATAAAGTGTAGGAATGTTATTCTTCGAGATTCTGCAATTTTGAGGTGGTTCATTGTTTTAAAGATGGTTATGAAATCATCGAAGAAGACCGCCAGTCTGGAAGACCATTGTCTGCGTGTGATGGTGAGTGGGAAGTGGCATGCTGTGAAAGGGGCAATTGATGAAAATGCTCAATAAACAGTGGATGATATTTCTGTTATCTCTTTAACTTTTGTTAAGATATTGAGGAACTTTTGAAGCTCTGAAAGATTTATCCAAACGAGTCCTGCATTTGTTAACGGCTGATCAGAAGTCGAATCCTGTTGAAATTGCCAAACAGCTACTTGCCTGATATAGGAAAGGAGTGATCAGAGACATTTGAATGAGATTGTCAGAGGTGATGAAGCATGGATTTGCTTTTTTGAACCAGAATGGATTAGAAAAAAACAAGCAGAGACCACAGATCACTTGATGTAGTTGTACTGTCAAGAGTTTTATATGCATTATTTTTTATGCAAATGGCCCATTTGTCTGGTAAAAGTGCCTGATTCCGCTCGTGTTGCTGGACATTTTTATGCCTTCAGAGAGTTGCCAGTAGTCGTGGAACACTTGTCACTACCAAACCACCCAACTGCACATAGGTACACAAGGGATCCATCTACTCCAAGATGATGCACTTTCACAGAAACCTGCCATCTTCAAAGACTTCTTGAAGGAGCACAGCATCAAACTTTTGGTTGAATTCCATTTTCCAAGAACTTTGTTGTACAGCACATCAATATTCAGAACTTTTAAATATCCCTCATATCTATATGTAGGTATATGTTGGTCTAAGGTAAAACTGGCAATCGTGGGGTCACAAGGTCAAATGTCCAGATAACTCAGACTGAAAGAAGAAAAACTGTTTGTATACAATATAGTTCTACATTACATACATCAACCAAACTTTATGGTTTGCACTTGGGGTAAGAAAATGGCCATTTATTTTGGGGTCAAAGAGGTGAAAGGTCAAGGTAAATGACTAACAGATTATCAGGGTACTTACTGGTACACCTGAAGTGATATAACTTTCTGTTCACATCTAATTTCATATATGTATCTCTGATGGGTATGGAAATATTTGTTTGCCATATTCAAGGTGATGGCTATTCTATATTGGTTAGGGCTTGTTAGGGCAATCTTATTAGAGTCACTAAAAGCTGCAACTATATACACCCAAAAAGAGATAATAGAAAGTAAGAGCAGACCAGTTCAAAATTAAAATTAAACAAGAGAGCTGTCTCGGCACTTTGGCTCTTAAATAAAACCTGCTATATGACATAATTGTCATTTATTAGTCAAGCACAGCTTTTAAGTATAACATTTTGCCATGGTTTCAGATCTTTTCTAAAGGGAAAATTCAATTGGTCTATAAAAAGTTGGTGACATTGGTCAGTCAGTATGCATGTAGATGTATATACACATTATAGCAGATGATGCAGATTTGTTTGTTTATTTATTGGTATGACTGGTGTGTATGTGTATCTATTTGTCTAATATTGTGCATGATATTTTCTTAACATTTGCATTCATGCATATTTATTTGTATTTTGTGTATATTTATATGTATGCATTGGTAGATATGTATGCTGGGTATAGTTCTGTTATTACTTGTCCAGATTGATTGATATATATTAAGAAGAAAAATGCAAATATTTATTTTAAGCAAATTAACTTGTTGTGTAAGTTGAAAATACATTTCTTGGATTTAGAGCGCTATGGTTTGTACTGAATCTATTGTATGTTTATGTAATTAATATTTCAATTCAATAGACATTTATTTATACATGAGCTTCTGTGTTGCTTGAGAATTAACCCCTTTGTGGTGTAGGAAGTTCTTGTTAAGTTGTTCACCATTGAGAAGATGGTGTTACAAATGGAACCTGTGGCCTAGCGATTTGTTCCTTGTTCTATATTTTTCAGTCCTACCTACCTTCTCTACATCTTTCTTTAATTTCCAAATCTTTCTTCTCAAATTTGCCAGTACAGTGGGACCCCGCTATAACCCGGTAGTTGGGAGCCATAGAATCCGACCGGGCTATGAGCCGAACCGTGTTATAAGCAACCATGTACAATACCAACACATTTTTGGATTTAATTGGGGGGGGGGGTTACATAAAGACGGGTGCGAAAATGCATGGCACAATTACCATTTTTGATCAATATATATTAAATGAGAAAACCATTTGCTGATATAATATATTACTTTATTCAGAAAACCATGCATTGGTACATACACGTGTCTAATTTATATATATACATGTATAATCTATTGCATGAAAAGAATATCAACACCGTGTACTCACCAGCGAATCTTGTAACATACATTGAATCCATAATACAAATATTTCCATCGAAAATATCCACACACGGATGTAGAATATTCAATAATTTTGTCACAGATCATTATGTGACTAATACAATGAAGAGAAAGTAACAAAAATTACGTAACGGGTGTATGTAATGAATGATGAAAAAGTACATGTATGTCCGACGATTAATAAACGGTGTCGCATACATTTTACACCACTACATTTCTCATCTGTTAGTAGTTATTATTTTTTAAAAAACTCTGTGATTTTTAGCTGCTTTCTGCTAATATCACGTCTGCTCTTGGCAAAGTCAAGAATAGTTCTCAGTTGCAGAATTCGAAGATAATCAATATCTTGCGTCTCCATCCATCTCAAAGCACACTCTAAACCTTTGACAGCTTCTGTAGCTAATGGTGGGCTATCCTCAGGTGAAGTGTCTTCGCTGTCATCATCAGAAGTATCACCATCGTCAGCATCACCACTAGTGTTTTGAGACTTAATATTTTTAATAATTTCCGCATCCGAAACGTGGTCTGCAACTGGACATTCATTGTCAAAATTAAGCCATTCGTCAACGCGTTCACGTGACTGCATCAGCTCCCCAAATGCCCTCTCAGCCTGGAACACATCATTTTCCGAAAATCCATCGAATAAACTATTGTCATCATCGGTGATGTTGCCTCTGTCTTCCTGTGTACTAGTAAATGCTGCCCCAAGTCCTTTCTCCCAGCAGTTCTCAATGCAGCGTGGCGTAATGGCATCCCAAGATTTGCCGCCGAGGTACATTGCTTCTTTCAAATTTAAACTTTTTAGTGTCGCCTGGACTGAGGTTTCATCGCAAACAATCTTTTTTAACAAGTTCTCTGCGATAATTCATTTTAAAAACTGCTATTATTCCCTGGTCCAGAGGCTGAATTCTTGAAGTTGTGTTTTTTGGGAGGAAGCAACCTTTTATTTTCCCATCAGTACTAACTAGACATTCTGCAGGTGGGTGTGCGGGGCAGTTGTCTAATAATAATAGTGCCTTTGGCTCCATCTTCAGATTTCTGAGGTGGGATCGAACTGATGGTAACGAATTCGGTTTGAAACCATTTTTCAAATAAAGCAGCTGTCATCCATGCGTTTTTTTGTGGCATCATATGAAAATGGTAGGGTGTTCACATTCAAATGATGGAAGCACCTAGGTGATTTGAATTTTCCAATGCATAGTGGTTTAAGTTTGTGTCGTCCCGTTTTATTGACACAAAACAACAACGTTAACCGTTCTTTTATTCTCTTAAATCCTTCATGTTTATGTTCATCTTTTTTCACAGCTAGGGTGGTGTCAGGTATCATTTTGTAGCACAATCCTGTTTCATCACAGTTGTAAATCTGCTCTGGGGAATACCCACCTTTCTCTATTATTTCCCTCAATTCATCTGAATAGTTCATAGCAGCTTCAGAATCTGAAGAGCGAATTTCTCCAGAAACTGTCACATTACTAATCCCATGTCGTTTCTTAAAACGATGTAGCCATCCATTGCTTGCTTTGAAGCTAGAATCTTGCCCATGTAAATCGTTGTTTAATTTTTCGGCTTGTGCCTTAACAATTGGTCCTGATAAAGGCACTCCTTCAGCTCTAGTCTGGACAAACCACTGATACAGGGCTGCATCAAGTTGGGTGTCTCCTGCTAGTCTTGCTTTTTTCCTCATCATTCCCTCACTTTCGTACAAATCCAGAACCCTCTCTCTTAATTTTGCTTCATCTTTCTTCCATCCTCGAACTGTCGATTCATCGAGACCTAAATCTTTAGCTACATGCGATTGTTTAACACCGGACTTAATCCTGTCCAATGCTTCAATCTTTTCTTTAACAGTAAAGCATTACGTTTGCGTTTCCCATTTTCCATTCTAAATGTTACAAATTAACACTTTTAATCCTATTGGTTTGAAAATCTACAGCAAGAATAATAGTCATTAAACAATGGGGGTATATTTGTAGTAAATTTACGACATTATTTACTGGCCAACAGATTGCATAAAACAACACCGCCAAGCCTTACGCACATGCTGGCGGCTTTGTTTCTTTGATGCTGTATAAATCATTGCCCTATGATTTGAACAAGTATAGCTCGGTAGTTCACTTTGATGATAAACAATGTACTTAATTAATTGATTTATACATTCTGGTGAGAATCTTTTATCAACCGCCACATTGGCTGCTGCTTAGTTTGTATGAAATTAAGAGAACATATATCGGAGATTATTTGAGCAACGACTGTATTCGGAATGCATTCAAGACAAACAAAGTAGAAACCATGGCTTCATTACTCAGGAATCAGTAATTATAATATTGACACTTATGAGCTGTAATTTTTCAAACAATCAAACCAAGATCAAAGTTCTCAGTAGGCCCAGCAATTGGTTCGTATTTTCCGACGTTTATTTTGGCACAAAAATAGAAGAAATTTGATAATACATTTTCTACACGTTCTTTTTTCCGCACTGTTTTAGACGAATATGAGAATGATAATTAAACTCTTGACGTATTTAGTTTTTTTCATACTTAAAAATTTTTTTATTTTTTTTTTTTTTTTTTTTTTGGTCTTTGAGAAAAATAACTGTAATAAATTACCCGAAAATTCAGGAGCCATGCCACGACCGGGTTATATCCGAATTCGGGTTATAGCGGGGCGGGTTTATAGCGGGGTCCCACTGTATTTCAGGATTGTGGAGTGAGCTTCACATTCAGAGTAGTTGTAAAGCAAGCAGTAGTTGCAGTAACAGCATTTAGATGTTATCCACATTAATTCTCAGTTGCCTCCATTTATTTTTGTTTTGTTGTGCTTTTTGTTTCTGTTTTTAGTCCTCGTGGTTATTATTATTATTATATTATTATCAGTAATGTTTGCCAACATTAATGTCAAAAAATATAATAATATACAATAACATCCACATGAAAACTTACTTACAATCATGATTTAATTAGCCAAAAATTAAGTCCTTTGTAACTCACCTGGCTGTAAGGACAAGTGAACTTATGGTATGGCCCTTCATCTGTCATCCATCATGCAGCTGTGTATTTAGCATCGGACCATCAACAATTGCTTGTTATCACTACAAAGTCCATATCTCAAAATCCCAGATGTGTTTAGATTATGAACACGATCCATGCATATTAATGAGGTGATCTTGCCTCCAATTGTTTAACTTTGTGACCACTCTGAGGCCATATTTCTAATCCAATTTTGATGACATTTTGTGAATATATGCTTATGCCATTATTATTAGATTTTGAACGAGTTTGATAATGAACGAGATCCATGGATACAATTGAGGTGAGCATGATCTGATTGGCTGAGCTTGTACACCTCTAAAGACCACATTTCCTCAAAACAATTTAGATTCAACTTGAAATATTTCCTTACATCATTAAGAACTTGGATGAGTTCAATAATGAGCCAATTCATGCTTACTATTTTGGTGACCTTGCATCTGATAGACTGAGCTTGTTCCCGCTCTGGAAGCCACATTCTGATTAATTTTGATCAAAATTTGAAATATGGGCTTTTATCGTCTAGAAGTAGGAGAATAACTACTGCGGAGATTAAAATAGTTTTGCATATTAAAGCAAGGAAAGTAACCTATGCTCAAGTATAATGAGTCACAGGCATAGGGTCGTGAATTCTTCCCCTTAAGAAAAATTTTTTGAAAAAAATTTAGAATACAGGGTATTCAGGGTCTCAATTGAACACTGATATACAGTATGAAAATAATACAATCTTAGAGATTAGAATTGATAAATCTGTTATTTAAAGCTGAAGAAAAACTAAAATAAAAAAATAAAAATAAAAGTAACTACCAGTGTCATGATCCTGAATTGACCAGTCCCTCCACTTCTTCAAACACCTACCCTAGAAATTTTCTTACCATAAAACAATATAAAAAAAAAAATCATCCAGATTCTGCCGGTACTGTTTGTGACCAGAACCACATTTCATTTCATTCCATATGTAACAGTACAAAGACATCAATGATTATTTTAGACTTTCTTACTATATCTTCTAGTATTTTTTAGGCTTCTGGGCTTAGACTTAGGCCAGCATGTCAATAATGGTAACTTTTGCATGTTTGGTGCTAATCATGGGTCAGTTCAAATTTACAGCAAGTTAT